>CM059194.1:60161119-60233619 GCA_030323885.1 Branchipolynoe longqiensis | reverse complement strand
ATAGCCAGAAGTAATTCTTGTTCTAAATATTAAAATGTCAAATGTGTCAACAAAAACTTGTTTCAAATAAATATATAACCAATATCTGATTAACCCTACTCATTTTCTATTTCTACATATGTAATTAACCATAGGATATAAATATAAACATGAATAAAATAAGTAAAACTGACTCTGGCTATGGCTCTAACACTAGTCTGAGTCCCTAGATTTTTCTAAATCTAAATGCACATGGCATAAGATGTCCTGATTATATTGATGTAAATGCAATGCTGGATAAAAGATTAATATCTTAATTTATTATATATTTCTTTTTAGTTGGTATTCTATATCTCAAAGAAGAGCTGAGATGAGCTGAAACTAGCACATTTCATAGCTGCACCCAGTGTATTAGCATGTGCCATGTGCTTCTGGGGGGGTTGTTTTGCTCTGACACATCCCACAATGCACCGCGCTGCTCGATCAGTGATGTAGTCTATTCTCTGAATGATATGATCTCTTTTTTTACTAACAAGTCTAAGCGCCACAAACTTAGCTACAATAACATTTCCACATAGAATGTCCAACCAGCTCTACACTAGCAGTCACAATCTGCTTCACAAGACTCATCATGTGCGAATAATCTTCCAATGAACAAACTGACTTTTGTCTCATGTGATTGTCTCTAGGATGACAGGACACCTTGTACGTTAGGACGGCATTGGTCTGGATGTAGAGTAGACATCTACTACTGTATATTAAACCAGGCTATTTTGTTGTTGTTGTAAATATAGTTTATTCATTGAATAAAGTCTTTTGTCAGCGCCGTGGCACTGGTCTTCCAGCCATGTGACAATACAGTTATTTACAATATATGCAGCTAGCCCAAATCAGCTGAAATAACAATATCAAACATTCAAAGACTTACATATGGTATAGTTTGACAATTCACATACAAAAATAGCAGTTATATGTTGTATTCCTACACACTTGATACATACATGTGTATTGATTAGACCGTTACATTACGGAGTGGTTAGGTGCATAGTTTTCCTTCATAGGTTTGTATGCCTACTATGTTGTGAATTGCAAAACTATCATGTTGTTGGAGTTAACATTTTGAGATGGAGTGAGTGTTAGTAGAATGGTTTGTTTATTCTGTTAGATAGAGTGTGGCTAGCTTATAGGGTTATGCTTAAAAGGTTAATACCTCAGGTGTGTTTTTTGAATACATGAAGTAGTTTGAGTAAGTAGGTTGTTAGTAATGATGGGATAAACAATGCTTGGAGGATTGTATGTTTCAGTCATTTAGTAGTCTAGTACAGACTTAATTAGTGTCTATGTTTGTACAAAGACCCTATAATACCAAGACAGCTCACTCAGCCTGTACTGTGTAATCAAAATGATCAAACCCACCACTTGGTGCGCTGGCTGTTCCCCCGGCTAAGCAGATGCCACAATATATGCACAAATGTATATATGAATGTGAAAGCTGTGTGACGATGGCGACGAGGACGACGATGATGTGTGCCTGTTCATAGCAATCCGATATTGATGTGTATTCACGCTTACCCACCTCATGCATGATATAACTGTATGTGTTTACATGTAAAACACCAACCAGCAGCTGGGTCGATCAAACCCACCACAAGGTGGCACCGCAAAATTTACATCACATGGGAGAGATAGGGAGTGAGCCGTCCTAGTACCATAGGGCCCCCGGTCTATAGCAATACTACCAGACTGACACACCTTTCCGCATTTGCTGGGCAAATAATTTGTACGGTGGATAACTTGGTTTGTTGGCAGCAGGGTGGCCATAGGTGCTTATAATAGATAGCTAATTAAATATGGCGACCTCATCACTAGGCCTGTAGAAGGGCTTGATTGGCTTGGTGAATTCTTACCAGGTTCTTGAATTCTAGTTGTGTTTGTGCATGTCTAATTCTGACTGGGAGTTCATTCCATAATTTGCTGCCTTTGTAGATAGGGGCTCTTGTCAGTCTATTTGTGAGTGGTTTAGGAACTTTGAGGAGTGTAGCATCCCCCTGCCTGGTAACTCTGTTAGTATGGTCTATGTAGTTTTCATCCTTGGCTCTGATAAACATAAGAGATAGCAGATGTGCATCTCTCCTTTGGCTCAGGTATGTGATATTAGATCTAGTGTGCATCTCATTCACTGAGAGAACTTTGCCCCTATATACTGTTCTAAGAGCTCGGTTTTGAGTTCTCTGTAATTTATTTTCTTGTTGTTTTGTTAAAAGGCCATAGATTAGATCATTATAATCTATTATTGGCAGTAGTAATTTTATATTGCTAGAACTTTATTTGTTTTAATGTTATTCTAATCTAATTTCGTAATAATCCCACTGGGTGCGGTGGCCGAATCGGTACAGCGTGGGCCTCGTGCGCGGGCGATCGGAAGTTTGGTTCCTGGTCGAGTCAAACCAATGACTTATAAAATTGATACTTTTCGCTTCCTAGCCTCTCGCTCAGCATTAATAGAATAGGGCAAGGACTGGTTAGCTCAATGTCAGGATAATGTGACTGAGTGGGATATTGGGTCATAGTGTCAGTGGCCTGATGTCCCAGTGGAGCAGCACTATAAAGTCGCCATGAGTGCACACTATTACAAGTCTGTATGCATCATTTTACGTCCTTAGATGTTGCCAGACAGTAAATCTCCAACGACCAACCAACCTAATATTCTAATAATATCCCGAGAACTTGTACTCGGCGGTAATTCACCCGGCAACCAGTGACGAGATATGGCCCACGTGAGGCTGACGTATTGGTGCGCTATTAATAGGACACAGGATAGAATACCAGGAAGATGGGCCAGCTGGGGGCAGATTCACTGCTTCCACATCCCATTTAATCGGATCAATACCACTTCTAGTCTCCCTCAGCGGCCACACTTCCGGTACCGGCCACCAAAGCCGCACCCTGCATACACACACCAATTATATGGTGCGTCTCTAGGTTTGTCGGGGGGGGGGGGGGGGCCGCGGCGGCGATGGGGGAGGGTGTGTGCGTTAGGAAAGAGGAGGGCAGGGGGAGGAAGAGGGGGAAAAATGGGGGGGGGAGGGGGAAGGCAGGAGGAGGAGGAGGAGGAGGAGGAGGAGTGAGGAGGAGCGAGGAGGAGCGAGGTGGAGGAGGAGGAGGATGGGAGGAGGAGAGAGGAGATGGAGGAGGAATAGAAGGAGGGAGGAGGAGGCGGAGGAGGAGGGTGGGGGAGGAGGAGACGGAGGGAGAGAGGAGGAGTGAGGAGGAGGAGGGGGAGGAGGGGAGGAGGAGGAGGAGGGACCACACACACACACACAAAAGAGGAGGAGGAGGTGGAGGAGGGGAGGGAGGTGGAGGAGGAGGAGGAGGAGGGGAGGAGGAGGGAGGGAGGAGGGAGGAGGTGGAGGAGGAGGAGAGGAGGAGGCGGAGGAGGTGGTGGAGGTAGTGAGGAGGTGGATGGGAGGAGGGGAGGAGGAGGAGGAGGAGGAGGTGGGGGAGGAAGTGGGAGGAGGAGGTGGGAGGAGGTGGTGAGAGGACGAGGGAGGAGGAGGTGGGAGGAGGAGATTTCCATTGCTGTCTTACAAAGCAGTTCATCGCAGACTTCTACAATACGAGTGATCCCAAATGGACTTAAGCATCAACGAGTGCCACATTATATAGCTACAATGAACATACGTTAATTGTGAGTTTAGAACAGATATCTTGGAGCTGCTGCCTATGCCTAGTCCCAGAGACCTGCATGCAGACAGTATGGCTCCACTGCAAGCGCTGCAGGCTCCTCCAGCCACCAGCTAACTGACTCCAGCTGTGGGTCACGTGACTTCCACACACCATCATCTATTCGACCCCGCCCACATAGCTAACTCTCAGTTCAATGAATTACCCTACCCACCCACCCACCCTGTATAAAGAAAATCCACAAAAATAAGGGGGGGGGGGGGGAACCACCATCGCCAGCTGCTGTAGAGAGCGGGAACCATCTGGTCGCTTCGGCTGTCAAAATATTAACCTACATAGACACACACCTATCAGGAACCCGCCATGAAAATGCCTTATTTTGTATTACAATGTTACATTGATTAAGTATTTATGGCACTTTAACATACACACCGTGTCTACTTAGTGACTTTATAGAATACAAGTCCATAAGAACTAGGATTAATCGAAGAGGTTTATTGATTATACATCCCCGTAGATATCTGTACGTCAGCTTGTCATGGCGCTCAGCATTATTAGGATAGGGCTCAGTGTCAGGATAATGTGACTGATTGGGATATCAGGTCATGGTGCTGGTGGCCTGGTTTCCCATTGGGGAAGCACTGTGAAGTTGCCATGAGTGTGCACTGTCACAAATGACCGTGGATGTTGCCAGGACGTAAAACTCCAACAACCAACCAAGCTAGGCGAGAATCACAGCTCTCCAACTCCACATCACCCCCTCCCCCTTTACACCCCACACGAAAACAAAAAACAACCATATCACCACCAGAACTCTTTCCAGATTGCCTAGTCCACTTGGTACATAGCCATGGAACTGCCTAGGCATGTGGAGGGTGGAGTTGAAGGGGTGGAGGGAGTGGAAGGAGCGGAAGGGGCGGAAGGGGTGGAAGGGGTGGAAGGGGTGGAGGGGTGGAGGGGTGGATGGCTGGAGAGGGAGGGGGAGGGGAGGGGGTCAAGTACATGCGAAATGGGTGTGTGTGCTGGGAGCCTGCGCAGTGTTCCGATCTGTGTGGTGAGGAGAGAGCCACTTGGGTTGGCTTCATGGACGCCGGCTGGACATGTCGACTTCCGGTATTGCACAGGTTGACCTGTGTCAACCCACGATCGACCTGTTTAGGTCTCCGGCCCACAATCCCATACAGCCTAGTGGCATATATATTGCCGGACTTCTATAATGGCGATCAATCAATAATCTCTGGGTATGGTTGGGTATGGTATGGTATGGTAATGTATGGTATGGTAATGTATGGTATGGTATTTAATGTATGGTAATGCATGGTATGGTAATGCATGGTATGGCAATGCAGGGTATGTTATGTTACCAGGGTACGGGAAGGTATGGCATGGTAACGTAAGGTATGGTAATGTAGGGCATGGCATAGGATTGCACAGCAGGGAAGAGAAGGGAATGGCATGTGGAATGTCTTCAACATCATGTTTATTTACTTCTCTTCTTCGAAATAGTGATAAACATGTTCCGCAACAAATATTAAATAAACCTACACTATATATAGGCACCACAACCAACCATTCCGCCCACTAAGCCCCAGTCACACCTGGATCAGAGGTCGGATGAGCCCCGGACCATCATCCGGGGTTATCCGTGGCTCGTCCGTGGTGGTCCGGCATGATCCGTGGCTGGTCCGGGGTCTGCCGCGAATGTTTTAAAATGTCTAAAACATCCGGGGCGTTCCGGGGATTTAGCGATCCGGGCTCGATCAGGTATGATCTGGGGGTGGTCCGGGCAGCCACGGTTTAACCTGGACCACCCCCGGACTTGCCACGGACCACTCCCGGACTGCCCGGATAAGACCCGGACGCCCCGGATCACCACAGATCAGCCATGGATTGCCCCGGACTGCCCAGTTTACCCCGGATCACTCATCCGGGACTAGTCCGTGGTTACACCGGTGTGTCCAGGGGTGGTCCGGGGCGATTCGGCCTCTGGTCCGGGGCCTCGTCCGGAAAGGTGTGACTGCGAGGCAAAAAACGACGAAAACAGCGATTTTCTCCGGGGCGGTGCGGGCAACTGGTCCGGGGGTGGTCCGGCTCAACATCAGGGCTAGTCCGGGTAGGCGTGACTGGGGCTTTACCAAAACAATAAAACCAAATTTAATTCCGAATCTTTGTGCTTAATTTCTTATATAATAATAATAATAATTCTGATTATAATGATCATCATCGTCATCATCACCATCACCAGCAGTATATAACTTTAGCCAGAGCATCCCTTACCATACAGCCCACGGTGTCCAGGAGTGCTGAAGGAAATATCCCAGATGGCAGGCTCTCCTTACAGGACAGCCTTATCATAATTGAACAGAGCAGGTCTGTACACATGTTTACACGGGCAGGACCCATTTACCAAACAGCCCATAGTGCCTCTATGATGGAGACGTAACTGCCAATTTAAAAAAATTAAAAAAGAATTAACAAGTTTTAAGTCAGAAATCGGAGTGAAAATAACGCACAAAACACAGGCCATGAGGTAGAGGTGAGAAAAATGTCATGTCCCCATTTGATTAGTTGGTTGGTTGTTGGGAGTTTTACGTGCGGGCAACATCTAAGGTCATATCAGGACGGGTCGTGTTCCCAATTGAAGATTCGAGGATGGAAAACTGGCAGGTTTGCTTGTTCATTGTCTACCACCAGCCTTAATGTGTTGTGTTCTCTATTACATTACTTTTTTTGCACACACATGTAAATGGCTACCCACACTGATAGTGGCTAAAGGCCGGCAGATTATTCGTCTGTGTGACCCTGCATGATGAGCTATGTCTGGCCATGACTCACTCTGCCCAGACCACAGGGCATGAGTCAGGTTCTGGTAACGGTGTCAGCAGTAGACGGGCGTGGCGAGTCATCACTGCCCCACCCAATTTTCTTTTTGTTTGGTTCATTAGTTGTTTAAGCAGGGGAAATTTCAATCTCGGACGATTGGTCTTCCTTATTCCACTGCTCCTTGCCATATCCTAATAATGCCGAGCGCCTGTCTAGGAAGCGACAAGTATCAATTGTTGAGTCATTGGTTTGACTCGACCAGGGTTCGAACCCATGATCTACCAACACGGGAGACAGACGCTCTTACTTATTCGGCCATCCCATCTGGTTTACAGTCTTCAACCAACAACTCTGCATCCAGACCAAACAGTGGGTCTGACATAGGTGTCCTGTCATCGGAGTGACCGTCAACAAATGAGACAAATACAGTATTAGAAAACTGTTCGCACATAGCAGGGGTTCGCACGTGGCAGGGATTCAATGATCGAAAGGGGTCATTGAAGACAGGTACTACTGTACACCCAAGTCCCCTCTTTGTTCTAGTTATGAACCATTCGGCAATCCACCACTCATGGACTGGTACTGCAGGTTGACACAAGTCTCAAAGCATATAATGAATATCTAAAGGAGGCGCTCTCAATAATAAATAAACACACAAACAAATAAATAAACATGACATTATAAAATTAACGTAGAGCCACCCACTCCGTGTACCGCACTTGCTAAGCCAGTACTAGCATTTACATGCAGTACAGTACACTATACGGATAATGAGCCACAGCATACAGGATTTTTGTGTCCTTTCTGAGGTAATATTATCAACTTCAACTTTCCCAGGTACTAAAATGAAAGCTTTGAAGACCACTCTAAGTCCTAACAACATCATGGCAGGACGGGTACCGACCTGTGACAGTGCGCACTCATGGCAACTTTGTAGTGCTGTCCCACTGGGAGACCAGGCCACCGGCACCATGACCCGATATCCCACTCAATCACATTATCCCGAAAGTGGGAATCCCAGTCCTTGCCCTATCCTATTATTATGCCGAGTGCCAGCTAGGTTGCAACAATTATCAAAGTCATTGGGTTTGACTCGGTCACGGTTCTAATGGATGACCTCATTCACGGGTAGGGAAACCAGCCAGGGATTGACCCCCCCCCCCCCCCCCCCCCAAGTATGTAACTGTATGACCTTACAGCACGTGTAGTCAGTTATACCCCAGTCACACGAGGCCTGCGTTCGCTAACGATCGATTCGCGATGTCAAAACCTCCTCCTTGCACGCTCCTTACGTCCTGATTGAGTGCTGTCGCCGCGAGGACGCCAACCTCCCGGCGTCCATTTCGGGAATTTTGGACGCAAGGAGGTTGCTGCTGCTGCACGTGCAACCTCCTTACGCCCTGTTCCGGCGGCGCCATTCAAAATGGTTGGCGCCGCCCTGGCACCGCCCTGGCGCCGCCCTGGGTTGGTGCTAACACATGCGATGCTGCAGTCACCATGTGGTCGACCCTGACCTGGCGCCGACATGGCGCCTACAACGTATTTGAATCAGTGTATCGAATGGAACGCTGGGTGGTTGGCGTCCTTTTGGGCATAGGGAGGTTGGCGGCGAATGCTGGCTCTCGTGTGACTGGGGTTTTACTTCCTCATTGAGGAAACGATTCACATTTATTAACATCGCTTTCAAAATGACCAATATTTCACTAATGGCCTGTTTTATTTAAAAGATCAAACTATTCTTTTAAATCAATATGACCAATGCTCCCTGAACCTCTTCCTCATTGTGAAGCGGTTCTGTAACTGGTTCTGGATGTTAGACGGTGCCTAATTGACTGCTGCTCTAGATCCTCTTATTTAGAATGTTATTTAGAACGCGGCCCATGCCAACATATGTAGAACTGTTCCAACAAATAAATGCGTATATTGGTACTGTGTAATATGTACGCCAATTACTAAATAGCATTGCCACGTCTCATCAGACGAGAGGCTGGTGACACAATTCAGCTAATTGTGAAAGGGATAATGTGACCTCACCTCCCCCACCCTCCCCGCTCTTTGCTCCATTTCCATGGTGGTGAGTCAGCGAACCAACAGATGGCATCTGCCAAGCTTAAATAAAAAATTATGTTTAAACCGTTAAAAAGTTCAATTGTACAACCCTTAAAAAGATTGCACTCCTCACAAAGCCCAAAAACAGTAAATTAAGCACGCATGCATGCATGCACGCACGCACGCACACACACCTTATAGAAATTGATCCATAAAATGGTATAAATGGTTTTGGGTTTCTACCATTTTTTAAATGCAGCAAACACAACTACAGTTGCGTATCCCCCCCCACCCCCCCACCATACACACACACATACACACTTCGGAATAGGCAAGCAACCCCAGCGCCCTCTCACAACTCGCATGAAGCGCGCGCAGCTGTTTCTAGGTCAAGGGCCCGGCTTACTGCAAGTGCGCATGACAGGCTGCCCGAGACTATGATACTCTGGCACAGGAAGTGTTTGTCAGATAGGGTCTCTGGTAGGTTAAACGTAGTGATACATTGTCGGGATACCAACCAGACTACCAACTGACGACTCCCAACACTGACCTGACTTCCGGTGACCGAGGCAGGAACTAAGGTGGCGGGTAGCAGTGTACTGCGCATGCTCAGTGGAAAAGGTATATTAGATTTATTATTCAGGGGTTTTAGTGACAAAAATATAAAAAAATCCCTGAAAAACTAGGGGGGGGGGAGAGTCTCGGTACATGCTTCCCCCCCCCCCCCCGCCCAAAATTTGCTTTAAAACTGTCTGCTCTGTCTTTGTACAATGAACATTATTCCCTCCCCCCCCCCCCTTGCGAGAGGATCCCCCCTCCCCCTGCTGATTTGGAAACTTAGTTATCGCTGAAATAAGCGATTTCGCTGAGAAATGGGATACATGTTATTAAAAAAAATAAAAATAGAATGACATAACCCTGTTACCTACATGTTTGTTCTTTTGGTGTCCCCCCCCCCCCCCCCCCCCCCAGGACCACTGCTACTAAAAGGATATGAGGTTGCCACTTCAAAGGTTATTTGAGTTTACACAAAAAATAAATCATTGCATAACACATCATCAATGTGTAATAATGGGCGCAAAGAAAATTAAGAATCCGAAGTTAAGCATATATGGGTTTATATTGAATAGTCAGCGGGGAAAGCCGGCTGCGACCTTGACATTGGGTCACGTGGGGTGAGGTACACCCCATTGTTCTGCCAGGTGTCTCATCAGACCAACGCGCTCACTTTGCCACTTTCACTAACACCGCGCCGATTGATTCGAACTGTTCAAATATGGCCAACTGTTTAGCTAAATGACCCCATTTCTCAAGGTCATGCATAATGCACATTTCCTTTGTCCTCGCTCTCCAGTTATTGTCAGAAAACAGCTATGTGAAACCAGAGTGGGTTCTACAAGTGTAGTCAAAGCATAAACTCTCAGGTGAATCTGGATTAATTCTGGGGGATTTGTCAATGGATTGTTTATAGAAGGGGGCATCATTTTCCAAGTGCACAGCCCGAACACGTAGAGGCTCTGGAAGGCAAACACAATATTCTCCGCCAACCCCCCCATATTCTTGGAGGTGTTCAAACAAACTCATATTTATTCACTGTGGCCTCACTCTGCCTAGATCAGTCATGGACAGATGGCGCAACTGGTCTTTCTTCCGTTTCCATCAGGTAGGGTTTTTGGAGGTTTGATTGAGTGATTAATTGATTGAATGATTGGGTGTTGCTTTATGCCGTGTCGGCAGCATTGGCCATATTCACGACGAGAATTTTTATTTTTTTGAAATTCAAACCATCGCTTTTACATGTAAAAGCATAAATCAAGTATGTGTCAATAGACAGACACTCATTAAATTAAGAAGCTCACAATTTTATAGTTGTGGCCAGGGGAAATAAAATTCCCCAGAAAAAATTCAAGGTTTTATTAGTAATCGATAGAATTTATTTAGTAAACTATGAGGTGGTACAGACCAGCTGCCCTCAAAAAGGCTAAAATGTTTTCTTGTTTTACCTTAGTAAAAAGGTCATGCATACTGTCTGCAGTGTAAAATTGTTGGCGGAGAGGCCAACAAATCAACACAACTTAGTGTCAAATGTGTTTGAGTGTAAGTGGGGACTGACACCCAATACATTCAGGGGGTGATTTTCCCTTGAGAAGAAAAGCATGTGTAAGCCATGAATGGCCAACATGGCAGCGGCAAAGGACCACTTGGTCCCGCCGACCTCCCGCATGAGTCTGTGGTGGTTTTCCCACAGATGGTTCAATTTCTTTAAGTTTATTAATGTTTTCATCCCACTCATGTTGCCATTTGGATTTGATGTGGGTGGCTATTAGTGGTTTCAGGTCAGAGTGAGGGATCAGACACGGTTCAAGATCACAGTTCAGGGCCTTCTTCGCAGCCCATTCGTTTCCTTGGATGCCGGCATGGCCAGGCACCCAGTACAGGTGGATGTCATATCCATCTGTTGCCAGTTGGTTCATTTTATAAATGACCGTTGCTAGATTAGGGTGGTCCGTTTTCAGTCCAGCAACAGCCAGGAGGAAGTTTTTGGAGGTAGTGCATGAATGTGGTCCGTCATGTTTGTAACGCTCTACTCACACCCTGGCGCAGGAGAATGAGTGGGTGGTGGTGGTGGTGGTGGTGGTGGTGGTGGTGGGGGGGTCCACATACAACCCGCACCCCCACATCTAATGCATGAACTGAATATGGTCCGCCATGCCATAACCCTATTCTTACGTCCAGGCTCAAGAGGCTGGCAGTAACGTATTTAGGAGGGTTTTCTGGTTGCCCAGAACCCCTCTAAAAATATAATGCAGAAATATAATTAGTGAAATCTGTATCTAAATGTCATAAAAATGCACACTTTTGATGCAGTAAAAGCAAAAAATGTTGGTGGGGCGGGGGGGGGGGGGGGGGGGGGGGGGGGGGGAATTCCCACAAACCCCCTAGGTTTGTAAGCACCACTGCCGCTCACACATCGCATCAACATGACTTTGCTCACATCTTCATCCAGAACCCCCTAACGCAATCCCGGCTACTCCACTGGATGGAGTGGAGGCCACACACCAACCCCAACCCACATCCCTCTCAAATAACCATGAACCTTTCCATGCACCTATTCCCAGAAAGAAAAAGACACCAGATTAAATAAAAGAATGATTAACAATGATTAGATACACACACAAATAACTTTCTAAACAATTTTAATGGGGCGGGGGTGGGGGGGTGGGGGTGCGTTTCTGTTTACGTGTGTGTGATTTTTTAAGGGTGGGGGTGGGGAGGAGGATGCTGGTTAATTCTTCGCAAGGCTCAACATCGGTGTCTTTTATTGGGGAGGGCGTAAGGGGGATCGGTGTCTTTTATTGGGGACGGCGTAAGGGGGATGAGAAGGTATTGGGTGTGAAGAGGTTCACAGATGCACAATAAACAACACTCACACATATACAAACTACCGAATATGGGGGCGGGGGGGGGGGGGGGGAGTAGGACGAATGGAAATTGGTACAAATGTTATGTTGGCCTTTTCCCCATCTGTTATGGGCCCTGTACCCGGAGCCAGATTGTGTCAGCCCAGACGGGACCCGGCAGCCCGCCAGACCGCACTCTGTGAATGCCACTCTTTTAAAGTGTCCAATATATCAGACAGGCACGACAGGGTTGTTGTTCCCCTCCCTCTCCCCCCACCCCCTCCCCAACACCCTGACCTCCTGAAATAGTCACCGCTTGTCCCACAGCTATGATTGACCCCATTACCTAACCACCAACTAGGTCAATGCGCATGCGTAGTCACTCTAGGATCACAATGTTTTCTTTTTCACCAGAATAGACTGCTTGCATCATCAGCGTGCCGCGCCGTCTGACGTCAGTGGAAGAACTAATGTTGTGGGTAGCATGTGTCAACATGCTCCGTGGAAAATGGCTTAAATAGAGGATTTCCACCACCAACCTGCCCTCTGAATGCAATGGCAATGTCATGGGTAACAGCGTAACCCTTTGGGGCTGGCTGCACCCGTGGGTTAATGCACGCTTACATTTCAGGGGCGCCTGAAGGCATCTGCGATCGGGAAACACTGTATTTCTGATATGATCTACAAATTATCAGGAAAACATTTCTAGAAATGCAATTCAACTACAGGTGCACCAGGGCTGTAAGCACACTGAACTTGCAGACTCACCCGACCCCAAAGGGTTAATGCACATAAACCAGAGGAAAAGGTCTAATGGCCATCAATTTAAATGCGTCGGTCACCATTGTACACATTTAATGATTTAAACAAACGTTGCAGTTAGCATTAGTTAAAATAACACATCAGCACTTTGCTATTTTAGGAAATGGATGGGATTTTATTAGTGAGTGAATAAATGAAGAATTGAATGAATGAATGAATGAATGAATGAATGAATGAATAAATGAATGAAGGAAGGAATGAAGGAAGGAATGAATGAAGGAGGGAATGAGTAAATTAGTTATACACGGACAATACATCTAGTCATCAGAATGGGCCTTATATAGTGCTGTCCCATGGAGGTACCCCGCCATCACCGTAATATAATATTTATACATTGCCACTAAGATAATTAGTCCTTGATCTATTAATTGATTAGTTATGATTTACGTCAAAAGCCAAAGCGGACTAGTTGACTTTCAGTCGCTGACCTAGCTCTACAAACGCAGAAGGGCGGGTTACTTCCGGTACAGTTTACACAGGCGGCACTGAGAGCACCTCACAATGAGCTGCGTCCGGTAAACCTATTCCCAGAGCCCACTTGTTGCCCTCCTCTCCCAATGGGACGCCAGCCCTTTGTGGCCCATGCTAGTTCCCGGTGGCTTTTTGTTGCCCGTTAGACACCGATGGAATAGTTCAATATACCAGGGTCTTCTCCAATATGCCTCTACCGGACGCGGTAGCCGAATCGGCTAGAGCACAGGCTTTTCATGTAGGTAAGGAGTTCTAATCCCGGCCAAGTCAAATCAATGACTTACCAAATCGACACGTGTCACTACCTAGCCTGGTGCTCTGCATTACTAGGATAGGGAAAGGACTGGTTTGTTTAGTATCAGGATAATGTGACTGAGTTGAAAATTGTGGCCTGATCTCCCCAGTGGGGCAGCACTAAAAAGCCCCATGAGTGCGCCCTGTTAGAAATGTGTACTGCGGTTATTTAAAGTGAACTGTGTGCGCCATGATGTGAAAAGAATTGCTATGTTCACGCTAGTATGGAGCGAGATAGCACCCCATGCGGCCATTAAGTCAATGAAAGTCAACGGCTGGGCACGGCCTCACTCCAGGCATGCCCAGCATGTGAGGCAAATGGTCGCACCGTGTTGTAAACATGGACATGGGATCTTGAGAAGGAGCCAACACAATGCTAACTGTCACATATTTGACCCTCCCACCTCCACTTCCCCACACCATCTCCCATATCTCAGTGCATGCCAGTCCCCCCCCCCCCGACCCCTCCCCCACAACTATGCCTGTCACGCAGTTTTCACATGATACAAACTTTCTGGTTAACATTACCGTCTGCTAAGACTAAATGTCTGTTGACAATTTCAAGTGGAATTTCTTCTATTATTTTATTTTCTAATGAACGTATATTATTTTCACTAAAATTGTAGACTGTTTTCAATTACTGATTTAAAGTTGCATAGACAGTGTCAGATGCTTTCGAGTTTCCACATGAGTTTAAAAAGAAAAGATACTTATATTACTATTATTAGGTTAATCCATATAATGTACCTCATTTTGATTGATTGATTGGTGGTTTCTTTAGGCCGTGTCGGCAGCATAGGCCATATTCACGGCGTACCTTACTTTGAAGTTCCTTTTACTAGAAATAGCTAACATTGGAGATAGTAGAAATAAATAATTGTTGGGAGGGGGGAGGAGGGAGGAAGGAATGAGGAGGGGGGAGGGGGAGATGGGAGATGGGAGAGGGGAGGGGAGAGAGGAGAGAGGAGAGGAGAGGAGGGAGGAGGGAGAGAGGAGAGAGAGGAGAGATGAGAGAGGAGAGGAGAGGAGAGTGGAGAGAGAGGGGGGTAGGGGAGATACAAAGCAACGGTTCTAAAATAGTTAGTCCATTACTACCTCTCGCCCACCCACCGTCACAATTAAATCTGGATCGCAACAAGTGAATAGCCCAATTATCTCCAGGAAGTAACTTGATGCCCAGGCATTATGGGGATAGTTTGCTGTAATCGCAAATGATCAGGTTAGCTTCTATTGGAATAATAATAATAATAATAATAATAATAATAATAATAATAATAATAATGAGGCAAAAACGTAATGTTTTATCGTCAATCAGGCGAGACTTCCTAACGAAATATGAGTAGCGTGGATAACTGTCAGTTTGTATGTCAATACAATGTTTTAAATGTATTTAAAAAAAATAAAAGTTCGAAAGAAAAAGAAATAGGGGGAAAAAAGAGATGATTTAATGATTTTCCTCGTGGTAGACAACAATTCAAAGTCTGAAATTCTTTACAGGCATACAGTTACAGTTTGCAAGCTAAACCAGAAGCAGTCCAAATTGCCAGTTAATGGTGTGGAACAAATCTGAAGACAGAAGGATGCCAACAAGTTCTTTCCATCACTGGTTTCCGGCCGCGAACAGTTCAAATAACATTTAACAGTTTTCACAAAATTTTAGTTTTCTGTTCCAGCTGGATATATATATATTTAAAAAATAATTATTTGAGAGTACTTGCTCAGCCACTGATTAAATGCTCATATAAGTACACGTCTTAGGGTCTTGAGATTTGATAAGGATTGTGATATTTGATTGGTGGATATGACCTAATATAATCCCCTTTCCGTGCAGACCCCACTAAGACAAACCAAAGACTTGTAAAATGTATGCCTGTCGCGCGACCAGACCTGCTGCTCAGCATTGCTAAGATGGGGCAAGGTTTTGGTGGCTCAGTGGCAGGATAATTGGGGTTTAACATATTGGGATTCAGTACCTCATGGTTCTGGAATGGGCATTGACCCATTGATATTTAATGAAAGCTGCAGTCTGATGAAGCATAACATTTTCCAAACCAAAATAATTATCAAGAAATGCTAGAATTTTAGATACTCATGCACTTATCAAGCATTTGTTGCTACGTAGAAAGGAAAACCGGGACAATTGAATAGAACCTGTTACTGTCTAAGGCTATGGTGTCAGAGTTTTGGGCATGCTTGCCAAAACTAATTTTACATTTTAGCACTTCAAATATATCAAAACTAATCATTTAAAATAAAAATTACTTCAAAGTAAAGCAAGGTAGACTACAACAATCAATTTGATATATTTATCTCAGAAAAAGTACAGAAATTCAAAAGCATCAGACTATGCAACTTGAAGTAAAACCCTAGAGGGCCTCAGTCCGCAAACCCCATACTGGGCAAGAACAGAACGCGGAAATCTCACTTCCGGTAAACTCTTCGCCGAAAAAGCAGAAGTCTTTCAGGTATCTTGCACACACATGGGAGCCACTAGGGCACATCAATAACCGGCAGGAAAAGGGGCGATGTCAACTGAATGAGTGACACAGGTGAATGCAGGTAAATACAGGCACCTCATACTTCAAAGCACCACTCATCAGCCCGCAGTCCCACATGCACAACAACTCCAGGCCTTACTGCTGCTGGCCCCCTCATAAGTCCAGCAAACTTGTGTAGTCTTTGCGCATATATTCACCTGTGAGTGAGGTCATATTGTGATTTCATTAAAGGCTATATTCACCGCTACAAGTTAGTAGAATTTATTCTGTCACTTATTATCATTGTAATTATTATTATTATTATCATTAAAATCATTATTAATCATCATCATTATTTAAAAGTGCATCCATCACGTAGATAATGACATGTAATTCGAAAAGGGTTAAATATGTGTCAAAAGATGGTAAAAGTCATGTCAAAAGACAAAGGCTTTTTGGTTTAAGTTTTCTTTTTTAATACAAGAGCTGATGCAGTACAACTGTCATATTCTTAAGGACCCGCTTTACATTGGTAAGGTCGTTTCAGATGCTAGTTACGGTTAAACATTGCTGGGACCAGATAATAAATACAATCGACATAATCAAGAACAAATTATATATCCAAAGAGACACAAACAAATATTACAGGTCTGTAGAGAAATGGACATCTACGGGAACAATCTACCGGATCCAAGGCGGACTATTCAACTGACGCCGTCCGGTGGCGCCACCAACTGGGAAACCTGTGAACTATCGGATGCGCTTGTCTCCCGCGCAGAGTGCGTTGTGTGCGTGTGGGTGTGCGTGTGCATGTGTATATGCGCGCGTCGCGTTTGTAAAAGTTTTGTTTTATTTAACGACGCCTCGAGAGCGCATTGATTGTGGGTGCGCGTATGCATGTCCGTGTACGCGTGTGCGCGTATGCGTGTGTGTGGGTTCGTTTTGAGTGAGGGGTAAGGTCAGAGAAGGGATAATAAAAGCCCAGGTAGAGATTAGAACTGCAGATTCCCATGTTAAAATATCCCACATGAAAAGACCTGGGCTAGGAGAGGTAAGCTTATGGGCGGGGTATGGGAGTAGTGGGGAGCGGGGAGGGAAAAGGGGGGGGGGCGGGGAGAGGGAGAATGAGAAGGGGAGGGAGAAGGCGAGGGAGAGGTAGAGGGGGGAAGAGGAAAAGGAGGGGGGGGGGGGGGGAGATCCATCGCAGTACTCGCCACACCAAACACGGAGCTGGGTGAGTGCACACTGCACGAGAGCAGTATGCATACCGCATCGTCTGGGTCTTCCTGTTCTGGGTCGGTCTGAATAGGCTTAACACCTGCCCGTTAAACACTACAACACTGCCCTGCCAGAACCTAGATCGATAATTGGAGTTTAAATGAAAAAAAACCCGTAGGATAGAAACAGGGCCCATGAGTACCTGCGAGGCGCATGCCGCCCCCCCCCCCCCCCCCCGTACCCGCGCTGCGTTACCAGGTGGTCGCGAGCACTGGGGTAGTCCATAGTATTATTAAACAAACACCAAGATAATATTCCACGGACAATGGCATTTAAGTTGGAGACATTTATATTGCGGCATCCCTTGTTCTCACACAACAATGACAGAGTCTTATTACAAATAAAGATATATATATATATTATTAAATATATAATCTATAAATTATAAATATAATATATATATATATATAGAGAGAGAGAGATGAGAGAGTAGAGATAGAGAGAGAGAGAGAGAGAGAGAGAAAGAGAAAGAGAGAAAGGAAGAAAGAGAGCGATAGACGGGAAGAGGGGAAATGAGAAAGAGAGAGAAAGAAAGAAAGAACGAATGAAGGAAAGAAAGAATGAAGGAAAGAAAGAACGCATGAAAGAAAGAGACAGACAGAAATAGGGAGGCACATACAGAGACAAGGCTACATAGATAGACACATACAGACACACACACCAAGAAACAGACACACACAGACACCCCCACCCCAAAACACACACAATACATACACATCCACACCCAGCCCCCACCCCAAAACACTCACACACACACGCAAACCCGAACACACAAACACGTACAAACACACACACATACACACATATGCAACCCCCAACACACGCTGACCCCAACATACACACACGCAGCCCCCAACACACACCACACGCATCCTCCAGCACACAAACACACGCTGACCCCAACACACACATACAAACAAAAACACACACGCGCGCGCACACACACGCACACACGCCTAGGCAATAACAACCAAGTCAATCAGTGTTCCACAGAAGCGGCTGGTCGAGATCCACAGCGGCAATGCGTGTGTTTAAGTTATTTGATCAACCAGCAAGACTTAGTATGCCCTGTGTGTGTGTGTGTGTGTGTGTGTGTGTGTGTGTGTGTGTGTGTGTGTGACACACACACCCACCCACACCCACACCCACACCCACACACACAGGGCATACTAAGTCTTGCTAGTTGATCAAATAACTTAAACACATGCATTGCCGCTGTGGATCTCGACCAGCCGCTTCTGTGGAACACTGATTGACTTGGTTGTTATTGCCTAACCTTAGAAACACACCGGTGGTGATGGTGGTTTCAGAGAGCAGAGCAGAGCAGAGGGTCAGGGGTCAAGGGTCAGTGAGTTCTCGTCAGCTGACGGGGTTGGTTTTACGTCCTGGGAACATCTAAGGTCATATCAGGACGGGTACCGACTTGTGACAGTGCACACTCACAGCAACTTTATAGTGCTGCCCCACTGGGAGACCAACCCACCAGCACCATGACCTGATATCCCACTCAGTCACATTATCCTGACACTCGGCCAACCAGTCCTTGCCATATATATCCTAATAATGCCGAGCGCAATGGCTATGAAGCGACAACATGGGAGACGGACGCTCAACTCTTTGGGCCATCCCGTCTGGTCAGCTGGCGGAGAGGTGAGGTGAGGTGAGTTGTGTGTGTGTGTGTGTGTGTGTGTGTGTGTGTGTGTGTGTGTGCGCGCGCGCGCGTGCGTGCGTGCGTGCGTGCGTGCGTGCGTGCGTGCGTCGTATATTCTGGTTTGTGGGATTTATTTATATCCGGACATTAGGTGGTTCTTATTATAAGCTCAAAATAATCCAAATGAATTCAACAGGAAGCAAGTCACAGTTGTTGTTTGTTATTTTATTTCCTTCATGGAAAAGGTGTTACAGAAGATTTCCATTATCAACCTACCGTCTGGTGGCAGTGACAAGAACTAATGTTGTGGGTGACAGCTCACTGAGCATGCTCCGCAGAAACGATCCGCAATGTACGATGGTTAGAAAAAGCAAACTTCAGACAATAAAATCAAACAAAACAGAATCATAGTTTGACCCTGCGTCTGAAGGTCAACCACCTAGCGGATATCTTGAGCTTCTTCTGAGAGTGCACGTCCCCCCCCCCACCCCCCCCCCCCCCCCCCCCCCCCCCCCCCGTCACCACTACACGGACACCTGTATACAGCCAAGGTGACTTCTAAAGCTTTTCTTATTGGCTGGCTTAGTCCTGATCCTTCCAATCTGAGGAGCACTTCACCCACGTGACCTGTAACTAGGGAACGCCGAGCATCTAACCGAATTCATTCGTACAGGACAAATATATGAAACCACGTCTGTCAGCGCCAATCAGGAGTGTCGTGTTGCTCACCTACACAGGTTTGTCTGTTGGGGTTTTACGTCCTAGGAAGAACACCCCCAAACCAGAACACCCCCCAATCAAA
The DNA here is from genome assembly GCA_030323885.1 of Branchipolynoe longqiensis. NCBI lineage: Eukaryota > Metazoa > Annelida > Polychaeta > Phyllodocida > Polynoidae > Branchipolynoe > Branchipolynoe longqiensis. Next base: position 60,213,888 of record CM059194.1, on the reverse strand, counting down.
ACCCAAGTCATTAAACAAAGTACGGAATTATGCAAATTACACGCAATTACTTCAGAGTGCATTACGCACTTCAATATAGGGAATATTTATTAGCATGCTTCATAACACTGCCAGTCACTCACTCACTCACTCACTCACTCACTCACTCACTCACTCACTCACCAACCCACTCACTCATTGAGCTCAATCGCTCCGACATACATACATACATACATACATACATACATACATACATACATACATACATACATACATACATACATACACACACACACATACATACTGACAGACCTAGACATGAGGAGGTAGACACATTGTTCTAACAAGTTTTGACCACAACCATTTTACATTCCAACTTACATTACCATAACATTAACCACTTTAAAACTGGTGTTCATTCTGCATCGTCGAATGGCACTGTTGCACATATATGAATACAGCTCCATAGTAATAACAAGAAAACTCAGTACACATGCAGCACATAATGAGATGCTACAACACAGGGCGGCATGGCCACTCGGTCTGGTGTGAGAGGGTGATTTCAAATGGGCCAAAGCCAAAGCCAGTCAAATGTGAAGCCCATTTAAAATCACTCAGTCTACCCCCAAATACCACTGTACCAACCAGTAAGTTATATCTTTCGATTAATATTTCTCCTCCACATGCTCCAAGAATGTATAAAGTGGTCAGCGGATATCTCATTTAAAGTCACATAGTCCGATGGTTTTGAGTTTCTGACATTTTTTAAAGATAAGTATATTAAATTGATCATTATAATCTACCTTAATTTAGTTTGAAGTAACTTTGAATTGAAATGGTTAACTTTTGAGATATTTGAAATTCAAACATGTGAAAATAATTTTGGCAAGCACGTCAAAAACTCTGGTACCACAGGCTTCTGCAGTAACAGGCTCTATTAAATCGACTCGGCGTTCCCTTTTATGTGGCAACAAATACTTAATAAGTGCATCAGTATCTAAGTTAGATATGTAGAATCAAATGTAGACAATTGTTTTGATTTTGAAAAGTTGATGCTTCATCGGACTTATGCAGCTTTAATCATTTATGTCACCTTCACAATAAAATAATAATAATATATTTTTTAAACATGTCCACCCAAACTAGCTTGTCCGCATTAACCGCTGCATTGTTTGGCATACTGCAACCCCTCTCCGCAGGGTCCCCCTTCTCCCCCCCCCCACCCTATCTCCCCCTCCCCGCTGCTCCCCTCCCACTCCCCCCCCCCCACCCCACCCTATCTCCCGCCCACGCGGTGACCTGGGGCCGTGGGGTGCTGTTGTTGACACGCACTCTGCAAGTCGACATGCATCCCGTGTGTTATGTACATGCAGACCAGGAATTAGGAGACTGGAGCATGTCGGGGTGCAATGCGCGCAGAGGGCAGCCATTCCATTCACCCCGGGTATGCCCGCCTCTAAAACTAAAAGCGATGGTACCTGTGAGCAGAATCTCCTTAGATGTTACTAGGATGCAAAACAACAACCAACAAATCTCCCCCGGCTTTCGTAAAGGCTACTTCACACATCTCAGGGTATGCCATTATTGCAGGCAATACCTCAGGGAGTTTGACGCCCCTGCCCTGCAGAGTTGTAAACCACTGCCTTGTGGTACAGGTTCTTGACAGAATCGAAGGCTAAGGGAGACAACCATGTCACTGTGGCAGCATTAAGGGCGGTTGATGTATGGAACTCCCAACATCTCCCGACCAGCCACTGCAGGGACAAATAGTTTTGCGCCTGTCTTGACATGTTCTTGCCGGTGTGAAACCTCTATTTTCTCCCTGAGAGAGTGCCGCTGGTAACTTGCAAAAGCCAGCAGCACTTCAACAACTTTGCAGGCAGCTTTCATGAAATGAAATACTCGAACGGACGGGGCTGCCCTCTATGGAAGATCATCTGATCAAAAAGAATCTCCGGCAGACTGGACACCTCATGAGGATGTCATCAGACAGGCTACCAAAGCAGATCCTCTATTCTCAACTGTCTTCTGGTTACAGAAAGAGAGGGCGCCCTCCTCTCCGGTTCAAGGATACCATCAAGAGAAACCTGAAGCTGAGAGACATTAAGACCGACTCATGGATGCAACTCTCACAGCAGAGAGCTAAATGGAGAGTGGCAGTCAAGTAATGAAAGCAGTCTTTGTCGAATCACGACCGACAGCATGATGATGATGATGACACATCACCAGATTGGGGAAACGGAAAGAAACCGAACAAAGTCCGATGATATCCGGCAAAGTCTGGTTTGTTTCCGTTGATATCCGGCCCGATCCGTAACAAGTTTTGAACATGCACAAAACTTGGAACGGATGCCACCGGATTGACGTCTATGGTTCTTGTCAGGTTTGAGTTTGTTTCGTCTGTTGGCTATCCGTTCATGTCCGTTCGTCCGGCGGCCTTTGACCCGATATCGCAACATTTTGACACATCTTAATACATTTTGATGCTTATCACGCCCGAACACCACCAGACTAGACAATTCTGTCCGTTGCTCAATCCGGCATAGTGTGACAGGCACTTTAAGTACCGGGGTTGGGGTCCTAGGTGACCTTTTTCTCTCCAGCCCTCTCGCGCCAGCCCCCCCCCCCCCCCCCCCCCGCCTTACACCATTGCTCCCTCCCTAATTGTTCCAAACACTACTCAGCGGGAACCAAATCCTTGCCGCATGGCACCGCCCTTGGCGGTGCCCATATAGTGTTTCAGATTTGCAGCCTTCAGTGCGCCAACGCAACTGAAAACTCCCCAAAACAACAAAAGCAATGGTTGAATCAAAATTGACACATAACAAGTTGAACACTTCTCGTCGTGAATATGGCCTTTGCTGCCGACATGGCTTAAAACAACCATCACTCAATCGATCTTTTACACTTACATTTATTCATACTAGGAGAAACTACAAGTCTAGGCATGTACTTATAATCCTTCAGATTATCTTCGTTTGAGTGAGAACAGAGTGCGCTGACTCAACCTGTGTGTCATTAGTCGCACAAAGTCACGTGACCTCTTCACAAAGTCACGTGACCTCTTAGTGTATATATAGATATATACACACACACATCACTCATATCGGCACATCACAGGTAGCCGCCATTGCAACCCGTCTCACTTTCCCCAACCCGCTTCAGGGGTGTAACAGGGGTGTAACAGGGGTGTAACAGGGGTGTAACAGGGGTGTAACAGGGGTGTGGTCATGTCGGGTTTCTGCAGTGGAAGTGAAGCCGTGGGTTTGCCTTGGGAGGTCAGAGTTGGCTTGTGTGGGTCGCCGCCCAGGCCCTCCGTGCGCCCTCACAGATAACCCCCCCCCCATCCCCCCCATCCCCCACCCCCCGAGATGCACATCGCGCGGCGCGAGCTGGGTGTGCGGGTTCTTAAAGTTGCATAGTCCGATGGGTTGTGAGTTTTCCCAAACTTTTTGAGATAAATATAGTAAATTGATCGGTATGATCTCCTTATCATTACCCTGAAGTAGTTTTGATAAGTAATTTTGAAGATATTTGAAGTAAATGCATTCAAAATAATTTCGGCAAGCTTGCCGAAACCCTCGGGCTGGAAGCCAAGGCTGTGACACCATTCCCAATCTCGCCATGGTCATGTGGTGTACTGACCTTTTTATCAGCCAATCGACTACCACTGGCACTTACATTCAGAATATAACAACTTTCACTATTATCTCTGCTTTTTATTCCTTTCAGAGAAAATTGCTGAGGTTAAATTAAATACTTCAGATCTTCCTCTTCAATCGCGCATTAAGAGCTTTTTAATCGACCCAATGACAGTTTTTTAATTTAATTTGCAAAAATAAATGCTCTCCATAGACATTGCATTGCTGCAGCACAAATTTCCCTTCGCGAGTCACGGTGACATCAGCCCGACATCGAGAATACTGGCATGGAGTAAACATTCTGATTCCTACACTTTCAGTTTAATATCAGTGACACTTTATATGGTTAACTATCAAGTGAGTGAGATAACAACTTATAATCTAGCTAATGAGAAGAAAAGCAGATAACAGAAGCTCTGCTGAACATAAACGGTGCGGTGGTATAAATATATTTTCAAAGCTAACTTAGATACTGGTGCCCACACTAATCGGAATAAATCCGATTTGACAAGAATGTATGTTCACACCACTGCTAGAGGAAGCCATGTGCCTCAGAACTGAACTCACTCTCTAAGATGCAGGTCAATCTCGTGACCTCTCTGAGGCTCTCAGTGGTCATGGCCTAGCTTCACACACCAAGTGATCAGCCTGAGCAAGACTGAGGCACTCTCTAGAAACAGGCTGTTTTGTTTAGGTTCAGCTGAGCTTCTGTTATCTGTTATTCTTCTCATTAGCTAGATTATAAGTTGTGTTACCTCACTCACTTGATAATTAACAGTATAAAGTGTCACTGATATTGAACTGAAAGTGTAGGAATCAGGATGTTTACTCGATGCCAGTATGTTATGTTACGCTATGCTATGTTCCTGCTTCATAGTGGTAAATGTCTCAAAGTTGTGAGTTCAGTATGGTTAAATGAGGTCAGTACACCCCGTGACCATGGCGAGATTGGGAATGGTATCCCAGCCTTGGCTTCGGCCCAGTAGTTTCGGCAAGCTTGCTGAAATTATTTTGAATGCATTTACTGCAAATATCTTCAAAATGAGTTTGCAGTCATCAAAACCATTTCAAGGTAATGAGTAGATCATAACGATCAATTTAATATATTTATCTAAAAAAGTTTGGAAAACACACAAACCATCGGACCATGCAACTTTAAAGTTGCAATGTTTTTTCCCTTGTTCTTTGTTATTGTTTCTTTTAAAGAAAACAGAAGAAAAAAGCAAGATAAATAAATACATTATGAGGTTCATCATTACAATAATCCACTTCAGTTTTAGTTTAAAATAACTTCTATTTAAGGAATAACATTTTGAGATAGATGAAGTGAAAACATGGCAAATCCTAGATAAAAGATTCACCCGGTACTTGTAGTACACGGGTGAAGACCAGCCTTATATAAATACGGGGGAAAATAGCATTAATATGGAAGTGAGGCTACAGTATGTGGCTCCAGTATCAAATGGCTACCTATATTATGCATATAGGCACAGAGTTGGTGAAATGGGAGAGAATGCAAAAAAGACAAGATGGCGGCTGCAGAACGCCGTCGATTTCACTTTTAAATCTTATTAAACTATATATTATATTATATTTTTCAACTCAAAGGTAGCGGGTAAATAATAAAACATATGTAAAGAATAATTGTTGCTTGTTAGTTTGTTAAATTAGGCTCTCAATTCTTTGACCCGTTTTTTCGCCAGCTTTTACATAGGGCTGGTATGCACCCCTCCTGTGGCTACTGCAGCAGTACGGGGTGAATCTTGTATCTAGGCAAATCCGTGCTGGACATGGGCTTTGCGGACCCATTTCTCCAGTGTAGCCCAGGAGGATTTGTTTGTTTGTTTGTTGTTGTTTTACGTCCTAGCAACATCTAAGGTCATATCAGGACGGGTACCGACTTGTGACAGTGCGCACTCATGGCGACTTTATAGTGCTGTCCCACTGGGATACCAGGCCGCCGGCACCATGACCTGGTATCCCACTCAGTCACATTATCCTGACACTGAGCACACCAGTCCTTGCCCTATCCTATTAATGCCGAGCGCCTGGCTAGGAAGCAACAAGTATCAATTTTAAAGTCATTGGTTTGACTCGACCGGGACTCGAACCCACGACCCCACGATCTACCAGCACGGGAGACGGACGCTCTAACCCATTCGGCCATCCCGTCTGGTTAGCCCAGGAGGATCAAACTGCATTAAAGTGTTAATGAATGCACCAGCATTTAAGTTGGATGTGTAGGATCAGATCTAGGTATGTGCTTTGGCTCATAAAAAAAAAAGTGTTATGTATTCATCGGGTTGTACAGCTTTAACTTGGGCGGAACCGATTACAAGTCCTTCTTTGATCTTCTATGATAATGACCAAAAAAGGCATGTCAATCGGGCCACTGCATCTAGAAAGCTGTTGTACTATGGAGTTCTACAACACAGAGCTACTGGGTTATTGCTAATCATTAAGATGATCTGGCTACTATTTAGGAAAACAAGAGTATTAATGTTATGTTAAAGACTAGACCCAGACTATATAAAGAGCCCATGGTAGCATTCCGATATCCCCTACTCACAACTCACCAATGGCCTTCAAACACCAACGGCCACTCCTAACAATGATGATAGATAATCACTCTAGAACTAGCTGGCTGATCAGTTATTCAGTGTTTATGAATTGCCCGCAAATAAAAACAGGAAATAATGTTGCCCCATAGTTATAAATCACATTTATACTCTATTTCAATCCAAAATGGCCAAAAGCATAGCAATTGTTCAGTCAATGTTTACAAAGTTATGTTTTTTTGTTTTTTTTAAACAATCAAGCCCGCCACACGATGTCATTTAGTCCTGATTGGTTGATGGGAACAGGGGAGGGTTATAAACATCAACAGCGTAGACAGCACCACGTGACCTCACCACGGGACCTACTGAAGTAGGACACCTCCCGAAATAAGGGCAGGGGAGGGTGAGAGAGAGAGGGGGGGGGGGGTGTGGAGGGCCACTTTTAAAGTCTGGACTTTCAACAGCAAGGTGAACCCGTCGGTTCCTATGTGTAAGGTCGTGGGTTCGAATCCGGAGAATAAAAGGAAATGATCCAGACGAAGGGGGAAACCCCTTCCCCCATCTCGGAAATCCACCAAAGATCGAACATTTCTCATCCCCGAGACTGAGTAGACAGAAGTTATTTAGTCATTCTGTGCTGTAAGTGGAAGCGTGTGCAGGTTTGTATTCGGTGAGGGGAGGTGTGTGTGTGTGTGACTTGACTTCGGTGAGGCGGGTTGTGTGTGACTTGGCTGTCCACTAAACACAACAAAGCAACTGACCCATGCTTCTACCGTCAATTAAAGCTGCATAGTCCGATGAAATATCAAATCTTCAAAACCAAACCAATTATCTAGATTTGATTTTATATATCTAACTTAGATACTGATGCACTTATTAAGCATTTGTTTCTGCGGAGAAGGCAATACTGAGTCAATATAACAGAACCTGTTACTGCAGAAGCCTATGATGTCAGAGTTTTGGCAAGCTGGCCAAAACTAATTTTCCATGTCAACACGCCGACACTCCTTGTGGTTACTAGCTTAAAGCTGCATAGTCCGATGAAGCATCACATTTTTTAAACCAAAACAAGTATCTCAATTTGATTCTACATATCTAACTTAACTACTGGTGCACTTGTTAAACATTTGTCACCCCATAGAAGGGAATGCTGAGGCAATTTAATAGAACATATTACTGCAGAAACCTATGGTGTCAGGGTTTTGGCAAGCTTGCCAAAACTAATTTTGCTTGTTTGCACGTCCAATATCTCAAAAGTTAGCTATTTGAAATAAAAGTTACTTCAAGTGAAAGTAGGGTAGATTATAACGATCACCCTAATATGTTTATCTCAGAAAATGATAGAAACTCAAAACCCATCGGACTATGCAACTTTAACACAGGCATCAATAAACTTTATTTGACTCTAAATCACTTAGCCATCAAAGTTCACTTCTTCCCCCATCCCTTTAAAAAAAATTGTATATTAGTTTATTAAGCAGGGGAAATTTCAATCATGGACAATTAGTCTACCTCATTCCATGGCTCCTTGCCATGTCCTAGAAACCCAAATGCCAGGCTCCATAACGAAAAGTAAAAATTGGTATGTCAGGGACAGGGGGGGGGGGGGGGGGGGCAGGGGGTTACTTTCGGCCAGGGTTTGAACCTGGGGTTTCTAAATTCATGACCTACCAACACGGGAGGCGGACGTTCAACTCATTCGGCCATCCTATCGGACACCCATCTCCAGTCTCTCAAATTTAACTGTAGCTCACTTAGATTCAAGGACTGGTTGGTTCAGTGTCAAGATAATGTGACTGAGAGGGATATCAGGTCATGGTGCTGGCGGCCTGGTCTCCCAGTGGGGCAGCACTATAAAATTGCCGTGAGTGTGCACTGTCACAAGTCGATACCCATCCTGATATGACCGTAGATTGTTTGTTTGGCAGGCCAGCCAGTCCTTGCCCTATCCTAATAATGCCAAGCACCAGGCTAGGAAGCGACAAGTATACACTTTTAAGTCATTGGTTTGACTCGACCAGGATTCGAACCCACGAACTCATGGGTTCGGATCTCCTATGACCTTAGATGTTGCTGGGACGTAAAAGAACAACAAACAAATAAAAAGTTTAATTCAACTACTCAATCAAAATATACTGAACTAACTTCTTCCATTGTAAGTAATGTTTTCCCAGACTTCCAGTGAGTCATGTGACATGTCGGTGGCACGTTATTAATACAGAACCCTGAAAACACTATCACGAAAGGTTCGAAATAGAACATTAGAAATCTATATTATCTTCATTCAAATATGAGGTCATGCTGACGTAGATTATGTTATCACGGAATGCGCTGTGGGACAACTCTATATTTATGACATCACTCTTTCCGGGACAGTGTTTGGAGACAAAATAAAATTGGGTGAAATTTGCATTCCTGTATTGAGGATGCCCATGATCATGCTCACGTCTCCGTGCTGGTAGATCGTGGGTTCGAACCCTGGTCGAGTCAAACCAATGACTTAAAAATTGATACTTGTCGCTTCCTAGCCAGACGCTCGGCATTATTAGGACAGGGCAAGGACTGGTGTGCTCAATGTTAGGATAATGTGACTGGGTGGGGTACCAGGTCATGGTGCTGGCAGCCTGGTTTCCCAGTGGGACAACACTATAAAGTGCGCACTGTCACAAGTCGGTACCCATCCTGATATGACCTTAGATGTTGCTAGGGCGTAAACCAACAAACAAACAAACAAACGCTCACGTCTTATAACAAACATACATTTCGTCGATTTATGCTTCATTGAGCTATGTTGACAGTTGTATGCAACGGTAATTCTAGTCATGTGACTCATTTGTATATGAAATCGTCGGTAAACACACGACCTTGACCTAGTTACGTGGGCGGGGGAAAGCTTGCTCTTTCCCCCAGCGTGTGGCATGGTGAGGCGGGCGTAGTGTGCTCGCTACTCACCAGGCGGCAGTCAGGTGCTCGCTGGCCGGCAGGGCGTCTGGGTTTGGCGCCTGCAGGGTTTAGTCATCGCCAGCAGGACTTGGTCTAAACTAGAGAGCTGGAGCGGCCTGTGAGGGAGAACTAGGCATGGCATAATTTATATATAAATATATATATATAGTGGTGCCAAAAAGAGAACTCTGCAAAACAGAAAGTTGTCCTGACATGACAAGTGCCCTGTGGTCGTAGGGACAGTCAAATGAGACAAATTCAGTTTATACTTTGAAAGAAATTGTTCGCACATAAAAAGAGGTTGGTCACTTAGATGGGGTTGCTGAAGACAGGTACTACTGTATTTAGAATGCATGGAAACACCGTCATTCTGTTCAAATGTCCATCCTCCATTGCTATTGTTTTCAATTTGGATCAATGATGTAGTTGATACACTTTTCATTTGATTCTTTCCCAAACAAATTTTAAATGTGCTATATTCATTTTAGAGAAGATATATAACCGATAAGCAATTTCTAATAATATCAAAAGGTGGGGTGGGTGTCCCTGCAATGGTTTACTATAATCAAAATCATATCCAGGATAAAAAAACTAAAAAATGTAACTGTCACTCAATCGTATCCCAGATAAAATTGGTCAAACACCATGTCGCAGTTTCATTTCCCAGCAGTTGAAGTTCCCACACAAGCATCTGCGCATGCATCAAAGCATTGTCTGCGCATGTGTCAACATTAGCCCGATTTAAACCATTGCCGATCGCCGCAAATCGCTGTCACTATAGTGTCAGTGTGACTAACCTTATAAATTTAATATAATCTTTTCGGTAAACATGTTTTCTATATGTGTACCAAGCGATTTGTTTCTAGGTGGTGTGGTTTTAGAGATATTTCACTTTTTTTGCATGAAGATTGCTCACGAACATTGACAATGAGTTGAGTTTGGCGGTACGCGCAGTGCAAAACATTATTCAAAATTAATAGAAATCCAGAACCCTAACCATATCAATTTAATATAATCATGTTGGTAAACATGTTTTCTATATGTGTACCAAGCGATTTGTTTCTAGGTGGTTTGGTTTTAGAGATATTTCACTTTTTATGTGTGAAGATTGCTCACGACCATTGACAATGCGCAGACGATGCCGTTAGATGTTGACGCATGCGCAGAAGCAATTGTGGGAACTTCAACTGCTGGGAAATGAAACTGCGACACACCATTTTAGCCATACACTCACTCAATGAGAACAACAATATCATTTGGTTGATGGTGGTTCAGAATATAGTATTATGAAGGCAAATACAACATTTCCTTCCGTTGTAATGTGTCCTTACATGTTCTAACGGCACCACGAGGACATAAGGAATTAATGCAACCATGAAAGGCTCGTGAGCTCCACACACCATCTCACGTTACCAGACACATTGTGATGTATTTGTAGGCTAATAAGATCAGACTAGCCATGTTGATGGCAAGACGGACTTAGTTTATCCATGACAGGACCGGAAAACTGCACACAGACTGGGTGAGATTAACGAGAAGCATGTGATAGAACCAGGTTGTGACAGCACCAGGTTGTGACAACCCTAGGTTGTGACATTACCAGGCTATAGTGACAGCACCACGCTGCCATGGCAACACCAGGCTGTGACAGCACCAGGCTACAGTGACAGCACCAGACTGTGACAGCACCAGGCTGTCACGTCAACACGTCAATTTCGGCGTTCCTTGCCGTGCTGTCTTGGGTTAAACACAGACAGAACTAGAGTAACGAATGACTATATAGTACATTACTTAATCACAGATACCCCCCCCCCCCCTGAACCCACCCCAATTACTTCCTCTTATTCCTCCCCTACCCGCACACCATTTTTGTAGTCAATAGAACACATCATTTTACAACTTTTATTTTTTTTAACTGAAAAGAATATCCTGGGCATAAAACCCTTCCACTCTGTTCACTACTAGGTTTACCAAGTATTGCAGCCTAGTTTCGTCACACACTGCCCAGACAGGTCCACCAGGGCCGCGTTCAGGGTCCGTCTCGGAGGCGCCTCCGAGGCGCCCGTGACGTCAGGCTAGTCTGAACGACAACAGCAGTTGGTCGCCTCGAAAATGGCCGCCCCCATAGGTGGTGGCCATTTGCAATCGAAGTGCTGTGCTCTGATTGGATGAAACCACTGCATGCGGCGGCCATTTTCGAGGCGCTTTTCACCTCCAGTCTGGAAAGAGAGGCGTCTCCGAGACGTCGCCGAGACGCACTCTGAACGGAAATAAGCCAAAAAGCATCGCCGAGACGTCGCCGAGGCGCCTCCGAGACGGACCCTGAACGCGGCCCTGGGCATCATTACTGGAAGGGTGGACGGACAGTAAGGTACTGGAGTGTGCACACTTCATATGGACACATGGACACACACACAGCAGTGGCTGTGCAACCCTACATAACTACTGAGGTATTGCGGTAATTATTGTAGTCTTCTGTGAACAATGAAGCTATATTCCACCATTAAATACACCATACCAGTGGAACGGTATCCCAATAGCGCAGCACTATGAAGCCAGTAGCAGTGCAAACTAGCACAAGTTAGGTAGAAAACCTCTATATATATATATTTATATACATTAGTATCGCGCCACCACCCGGTGACCTGAACACGGGAATCAGCGGCTTCCAGCCCCGGGAACCAGCAGGGAAATGGTCAATTCAGAAGCAACTTCATCACGCCGCGCGCTGCCGCCAGGAGCGCTCCAGTTGGAGGCACATCAGACTCACTTCCGCCCCGTGGCCGTCGGGAATGGGCCGGGCGAGCGGCTGCCTTTCTGAGAGACTGCCTGTCTACAGCTGTGCTTATTTACGCAGGCCCCCCACACCCCCAACCTCAACCCTCCCCCACACCCGGACGTCACAATCACACTGCTCTGTGGTTTAGGTTGAGCTACATTAAGTCATCCAGGATATCAGACGATCATTCATTTTGTTATGAATACATAATACTTTAAGAATCACAATTTATATTTGTTTCTACAAAAGGGTACCGACGACAACTAAGTGTTTAGGCATGGCAGAGTGCGGGAAGGAAGGAGGCCTTGTAAGGCTCTCAGTTTGCTTCAGTGCTTTTGATCTTTCAGTGTTACAATACTGTTTTGAGAGATGGCGCTGGAGGGGGAGGGGGGTGTGAGGGGTTAACCCAACAAAACCCATCACCTACCACGACTGCGTTCGCCAACAACCGCCAGTGCTTTTGATCTTTCAGTGTTACAATACTGTTTTGAGAGATGGCGTTGCTAGGAGGGGGAGGGGGAGGGGGTGTGGGGGGGGGGAGAGGGGTTAACCCAACAAAACCCATCACCTACCACGACTGCGTTCGCCAACAACCGCCAACACCCGCTACAACTTTAGGTTTAAGTTAAAGTTGCATAGTCCGATGGTTTTGAATTTCTGTATTTTTTCTGAGATAAATATATTAGATCGATCACTAGTATCTACTTTACATTAGTTCAAAGTTACTTATATTTTAAATGGTAAACTTTTGAGATATTTTGAGTGCAAACATGGAAAATTAGTTTTGGCAAGCTTGCCAAAACTCTGACACCATAGACTTCTGCAGTAACATGTTCTGTTAAATTGACTCAGTATTGCCTTCTATGCAGAAACAAATGGATAATAAGTGCATCAGTATCTAAGTTAGATATGTAAAATCAAATCTAGATAATTGGTTTGGTTTTGCATATTTGATATGTCATTGGACTATGCAGCTTTACCTCTAAGCTAAGTTGACGCTCTGAGGATTTCAAACGTGACTTTTTTTCCAGTCTCTCAAACATCTTTAACTATATCAGCCCTAAAGCGATTTCAATTAATACAATGGGAATATTACAGTGTTGATGCAATGCGGATAGCAAAACTTACATAACTGTAGCTACATTGCCTTTCTAGAAATGTTTTCCTAGAAATTTGGAGATCATATGAGAAATACAGTGCTACCGAATTGCATGTGCATTCAGGCACCCCTGGATGATAAGCGAGTGAAACTTGCGGCTGCATTTGGGCGCTCCCGGCTTTAAAGAGTTAATCGGGATATTTGAAATATTAAGGCGATCAGCTTGAGTGTTAATGCAGAAATCTGGCTGTCCGACCAAAACATCCACAGAACAGATTTACGCTGTTAATTTTTATCCCTCTAAATTTAAAATATATTATCTGATACTCTAGCTAATCAGACATTAAATGCTGGGAACAAATTAGTCAGGATTAAAGAGGGTTGACTGTATATCAAGATTTGGACAACCCAGCCGACTCAGTGGAATCTCCTAAAAGTGATTTCCTAATACCCCTGTCACAATGCGACATAACAGGCCAGCGAGTGAGCAACGTAAAAATCACTTTTGATATGTCAAAATTCTCGGCATTTCAGGGCCAAATTGGACGCAAGTGCAACTTAGTGGACGTAGGCGAAACGTCGGTCCAACGTAGTCGTAACATGTCTCAACGAGTTAGAACGTAAAAAAAAAAAAGGCCCAATGTAAGTCTAACGAGCTTCCAGTATGCGTGGCGTCAGCCTAGCGAAACCCTAGCGCTGGCTTAGCATAGGACTCGTGTAATTACGCCCGCCATAACGTACCTACGTGTGACTCTGATGTAATTCGTAAGGTGAGTCGATGTCAGGCCCGCGAGTGAGCAGCATCAGTCTAACAACAGTCCAGCGTGCTCAGCGTAAGGACAGCGAGTGCTCAACGCGCTCGACGTGAGCGTAATGGATGCCTTTATATACTCAAAGGCAAAACGTTCGCACCACGTTCACGCCAGGTTCGCTTACATTCGAAAAAGGTTGATGTCAGAGACACGTTAGACCGAGACACGTAAACACCACGCTGTCAGCGCGTGGGCTCCAGGCTCTCCGATAGTCTACCGTAAGTTGAAGTAGCTCTACCGAACGTCTAACGTATCTCCACGTAAGCCTAATGTGAGTGCAACGTAAGCCCAACATAACGGCCTTACATCGAAAGTTTTGGGTATGTCCAATACCTTGACGTGTGTCACCGTATGTCGATCTAGGCTTAATGAACGAGTAACGTACCTCGACGTAATGGCCAAATTTCACCTACGTCGGCTTATCCTACCACATTATGTCGTAGTGTGACAGGGGTATTACCGAGGTCCAGTGGGATAACACTTTTCAGGTGCCGGCTCCCAGGTGGTGCCAGTTCGATTCCGGTTGCTGAATGGAATAACACAGATAGAGAGCCGAGACCTTATTTACAACCAAGCAGCCACCAGGAGAGTTATGCCAACTCAATTGTCCATTGTCCAGTCACAATCAGCCAGCTTGGTCTATAAGAGTATGTGGGAAACAACAGTTGGTGTTGCAGCTGCCAAGCTAGGTTTAACAAAAAATAAATTATTTTGTTATTTCGTTTTCTTGTGTGTGTGTGTGTGTGTGTGTGTGTGTGTGTGTGTGTGTGTGTGTGTGTGTGTGTGTGTGTGTGTGTGTGTGTGTGTGTGTCAGTGTGTGTGCACGCGCGCGTGTGTGTGTGTGTGTGTGTGTGTGCACACACACACACGGCTAGCACTGGACATTAATACTCGAGGCGTGGCTGTTGATTGGTAATCAGTATCAATGCTTTCTTGCTGCTGTACGTACATGTGTGTAGAAAGTGTGTTTGTTTGTGATGTGTTTTGGGACCCTCATTATTTCCAGGTGCTTGGTTAGTGTGTTCGTGAGGTGGAGGTTGTTACCCTTGATTGCAGGTAGGGAAGAAGAAGAAGGAGAAGGAGAAGGAGAAGGAGAAGGAGATAGAGAAGGAGAAGTAACGAACATAAGGAGAAGGAGAAGGAGAAGGAGAAGAAGAAGATAGAGAAGGAGAAGTAACGAACATAAGGAGAAGGAGGAGAAGGAGAAGGAGAATCTGTTTAGAAACGTGTAAATAGCTACCAACAATCGCCGGAAGACCAGTGCCTCGACGCTGTAAAAGTACTTTGTTCAGAGGAAGAAAGATATTTAGACCCATAAAAATAATGGTGACGATGATAATGATGATGCACTCTGAGCTATGATAACTGTATTATGAAAGATACCCGGGTTTCTAGCAATTCATTCCAGTTCAATACGTTTCCATCCATCTATCCCACACACAATAAACGCCTACCAATAGCATGCTGCACTTTTTTTCTTAAAAAAAAAAAAAAAAGAGACGGGGAGGATGTAATAGCTGACAAGTTCAATTGCATAGAAATATCCACATCTATACAGCTGCTGTGCTAGTTTTCAATATACAGCAAGCCACGCTGCAGTTTGGGAACACGTGAGACAGACGGGATGTGCGCTGCATATAAAGTATCCCCTGAAGTGGCTCTCTCCGGGTTGACAAATGACAGCAGTGTAGTAGGTACTCCTTCCCCTCCAGGTATCCCCGGTATTTTTCTGGATTTGGGGAGTGCATACAACCTTCCACCCTAAATGTACGTGACACGGAGTCTGACATGGTCCCCGTCAAGAACAAGTTACCATTCTTACATCTGGCTATTGAAACACAGAAACCTTTGATAATAATGATGATGATAATAATAATAATAATAATAATAATAATAATAATAATACAAATAAAATTAAGAGAGAAAAAAGCTCAAAATGGTTGATGGGGAATGTAGCATAAGGATACCAAATACAAATAAACTTTACAAAAGTACATCATTGGTCTATAAGAGCAATACATGTCGTTTCCCTACCAATAATAGTGGCAATATATAGGTCATCAAGAGCACATCAACACAAAATCATGCCAATGAATGATACACATATTTGCCACAACAGTCTGCATATTTCCCATTACACCGTGAACAGCACAGCCAACCAAGCACTGGGTCACATGGAAATGTCCTGTCGTAGAGCACCAGTTTCCCGTGTATGTGTATGGGGGGGGGGGGGGGGGGGGGAGGAGGGAGTTCGTGAGGTCGTGGTGGGTACGATCCCTGGCTGAATTAAAGTTAAACCAACACAAATTGTTTTCCTTGCCACTGCAACCACAGTACTAGGCGAGGGAAAGACCTGGTTGGCTCGATGTTAGGAAAAATCGACTGAGTGAGATATCACATTGTGGTGAGTGACTGTAATGTCATACCATGGTAGATGTGGCATGGTATCCCCACTAAGGCAACGCTATAAAGCCAGCAGGAATGTACACTATCACAAGTCGGTATCCGCCACGATGTCTTCATAATCTCAGGAAGTGAAGTACAAACAATAACTGAACCAATCTCTAAATCATTCAATTCCATGAATGAATGAATGGATGGATATATGAATGAATGAATGGATATATATGAATGAATGCATGAATGAATGAATTCTCAATCAATATCATGTACTGGTGAAGTCAGCATATATTAGGGTTCTCATTTTTTTAACCCAGTTGTCCAATAAATCATAACCCATCCACCCAGGCATCCGTGACCCAGATTCAGGCTAATCTGCACCGTTGGACAGTGTCTGATGCATTGTCGATAGGCACAGAGGGCATAGGGGGAGGACAGTGTTATCGCGACAGCAGTTACCGTGCATTAGCAAGTCACCGACAACTTTGTGTTCAGGTTACCGTATTTCGCTCAGTGGCAGCCCCCGGGTGGTCAGTAATTGCATTGGCATCCGTCCGGGTGGGTTGGTATGTAGGGGGTGGAGGAGGATTACTCGAAGGAAGCACGCGCTGCTTTGTTTTTTTCATAAGGCATTTTGCTGCACATTAAATGACTCAGTGAATATAGAGGAGGATGGCCAAGGCTAGCGCATCTTTCGGCCGACTATGCCAGAGACTCTGGAACAACCACCATGTGTCCATTCAGGTCAAAGGCAAGATCTACCATGCAATCGTGCTATCCACCCTACTATACGGAGCCAAGGACTGGACAGTGTACAGACGACAGGTGAAAAAGCTGCATGCCTTCATGATGCGACATCTGCGTTCAATCATGAGGCTAACCTGGAAGGACAAAGTGACAAATCAGGAAATACTCGAACAGACGGGGCTGCCCTCTGTAGAAGATCTTCTGATCAAAATGAATCTCCAGTGGACTGGACACCTCATGAGGATGTCATTAGACAGGCTACCAAAGCAGATCCTCTATTCTCAACTGTCTTCTGGTTACAGAAAGAGAGGGCACCCTCATCTCCGGTTCAAGGATGCCATCAAGAGAAACCTGAAGCTGAGAGACATTAAGACCGACTCATGGAAGCAACTCTCACAGCAGAGAGCTAAATGGACAGCGGCAGTCAAGTAATGAAAGCGACCGACAGGATGATGATGTGTGTGTGCATGTGTGTGTATGTGTGTATATATATGTATGTATGTAAACATGTATGTATACATGTATGTATACATTATGTATGTAAATATTATGTATGTATACATTATGTATGTACATACGTATGTATGTAAACATTTATGAATACATGTATGTATGCATGCATGTATACATGTACATATACATTATCTATGTATGTATGGAGGACTGTGGGTTCAGACTGAGGATAGACATTATATCTGGCGTCTGCAGTCTGGTCTGTGATTTGTGAACCGAAGAAAGGTCTGGTATGGTCTGTGGGTTCACAGGGGACCAGAAGCCTCAGTGGGTTTGATGGCTTGTTTGTTGTTGTTTTATGTCTAAGGTCATATATCCTTAGACAGGTATCGACTTATGACAGTGCAAACTCATGATGACTTTATAGTGCTGCCCCACTGGGAGACCAGGCCACTGCCACCATGACCTGATATCCCAGTCACATTATCCTGACACTGTGTTAACCGGGCCTTGTCCTATCCTCTTAATACCGAGCACCAGGTTAGGTAGCGACAAGTATAAATTTGATAAGTCATTAGTTTGACTTGACAAGGATTCAAACTCCTGACCGTCCGCACGGGAAACCTGCGCTCTACCGATTTGGCCACCGCATCCGGTTTGTGGTTCTGTGGTGTGTATGTAGGTATGACTACGGGGTGTGAGTCTGTGTAAACCCACTTTGGGCAGGAGTAGATCATAAGATGTGAATCCAGAGCGAGGCCCCACCTGAAAGAGTCAAGGCGACTGTGGCGCCACCTGCGGGTTGCAGGCGGCGACCAGCACCGCACCCAGGGAGGCCTAATTGGATATGGCATGCGACATATGTTATTATTTGTACGCCTTCACCATTACTGGCTCCGCAGTAAGTTCGCTTTGAGTTTGAACAAACCTAGATAAAAGATTCACCCAGTACTTGTAGTACACGGGTGAAGGACAACGTAGTGTAAATACGGGCGAAAATAGGGTTAGTATGGAATATGAACTAGAAACTGTGGCTCCAGTATCATATAGGCACGGAGTTGGTGAAATGGGAGAGAATGCAAAAAGACAAGATGGCGGCGCTAGAACGCCATCGATTTCAATTTTAAATCTTATTAAACTAGATATTACATTATATTTTTCAACTCAAAGGTAGCGGGCTATCAATAAGACATATGTAAAGAATAATTGTTGATTCTTAGATTTTGAAATTAGGCTCTCATTTCCTTAACCCGCTTTTTCGACTGTTTAGATATAGGGTTGGTATTCACCCGTGTACTCCGAGTACCGGGTGAATGCTTTATCTAGAACAAACCCAGCTCGCCCAAGTCTCCTCTCTGTTAGCTGGCAGCACGGCCAGGTTGACCTCGCGAATGAGCCTGTGCATGTATGGGCCATGCCCAGCGCAAACTGGCTCATCCACCCAGATGCTGTCCTACCTAGTTATTTTTTTAATTTCAATTACATTTTTTGTTTTGTTTGTTGGTTGGTTGTTGGAGTTTTATGTCCTGGAGACATAAGGGCATATCAGAACGGGGCTTTTATTTTGTTATATTTAAAAACACCCACCAAAAACCAACATTCCGTCATTTAAAATCGACCGTAGATTGAAATTGAAGTGACTTTTGAATTAAGATGGCTAACTTATGAGATATTTGAAGTGCAAATGTGCAAAGTTAATTTTGATGTGCTTGTCAAAACTCTGAACTGATACTCATAGCCTTCTGCAGTAACAGGTTCTATTGAAGTGAGTTAGTGGTTGGTCCCTTCTAGGAAGAAACAAATGCTTCACAAGTGCATCTGTATCTAAGTTGGATATGTAGAATCCCATCTAGATAAGTGTCTTGGATTAGAATATTTGTTGCTTTCATCGGACTATGCAACTTTCAAACTGAACTGGATTTTTTTCCTTCATTCAAACTTCTGATTGAAAAAAATCTCCTCTGGCCAGATTTTTGGGGTTAATAGGCCTGTCATGGGATACTAAACTAGGTCACGAATAGCGTGTATGTCCAGCTGCCGAGGTGGGTATATGTGTGGTCCTCCAAGCGAACCTTTCTTTCTTAAAGTTGCTACAATTAAATAAGGTTGAGGCAAGGTTCCAGTCTAGATTGTCCATCCAGATAATATTGTGAACAAATTCTGACATACTTATTTACAACCTAGCAGTCATCAGGCCCATCACAACTCAGTATTTTGATCCGTCATGCGTCGTCAAGTGTGTGTGTGTGTGTGTGTGTGTGTGTGTGTGTGTGTGTGTGTGTGTGTGTGTGTGTGTGTGTGTGTGTGTGTGTGTGTGTGTGAGTGAGTGAGTGAGTGAGTGAGCGAGAGAAAGACAGAGAGAGTGAGAGAGTCCGCGAGAGAAAGACAGAGAGAGAGTGAGTGTGAGTGTGAGTGAGAGTGAGAGTGGGAGTGGAAGTGAGTGAGTGGGAGTGTGAGTGAGAGTGAGAGTGAGAGTGAGACTGGAAGAAACTGCATCCATCCAAAAATATTTCTCAATTTTAGAATATTGTCGTGGGGGTGATGAAAATGGGAAATACTGCGCCTAGAGCGGGACTCGAACCCACATCTCTTTGCATTCCGGGCCAGTGTGCTAACCATTACACCACCTAGGCTCCCTGATATCAACACACTCCCCACGCCTACCTGTCTATGTGGTTACTTGCCTGAGAGGTCAGTGCAGACCACTACACTCGTCCCCCTGGAATTGTAAGTCTTGTAATGCTTACAATTACATACATACAGGCAATGCACTTACGCATACATACACAGGGTAGGTTCAACAACCATACAGCGCAAAGCTTGTACAGGATCCTGATCACGGCAACCAGTGTCGTGGGGGTGATGAAAATGGGAAATACTGCGCCTAGAGCGGGACTCGAACCCACATCTCTTTGCATTCCGGGCCAGTGTGCTAACCATTACACCACCTAGGCTCCCTGATATCAACACACTCCCCACGCCTACCTGTCTATGTGGTTACTTGCCTGAGAGGTCAGTGCAGACCACTACAATATGTATCACTACTAGAATTGCAGTTCACAGCACAACACTATGTCTGCAGGGTTTCCCAAAAATGTAAATGTGTATTTATTAATAAATACGATCCTCCAAGTATGGGTGCTCCTTTATTTACATACTGCTCAGAGTACAGGAAGTCACGGCACTAGAAACCTACCCCTCCGTCCGGTCTGGGTGCACACCGGCAATCAGCTAAATATTGCTTCCGGTTACTGGCTAAATATATTTCAGAAGGTCTGCATTGCAGATTAATCAGCTGGTGGTCGGGGCAGTCATTTGTTTCGTTATTAATGTGCCCAGCCCAACCTGACTGCATGTGCACAAACACCCTACTTACAGTTACACCACACTAGCTGATCACACCAGGCAGACCGTATTTACTCTTCTAACCGCTAGGTGGCGCTCCTAAAGGGCCTGTCACACTACGACCTATGGCGTGAGCGTATGCCGGCGTATGCGGTTTTCGACCAATACGTCGTCATACACCGTCATAGGTTACGCATAGGTTGGGCATACCGTAGGTTGAGCCGCCGAAAAAGTGGAGTGCATGTTTAAAATCTTGAACCTATGCCGGCGTGTGGCTTATAGGTTGCTCATACGCTAGATGTACGCTGGCATAGGTTACGCATGGGTTAGGTGTACATTAGCATAGGTTAGGCGTACGTTGAACCGGTGCCCTCGGCGTATCTCTAGCATATATAGTGTATGCCTAGCTTATGTGTAGCGTGTTCAAGCGTATGCTGGCGTACCCCTAGCATATTCCGAGTGAACGTCGAGCATATGCCCAGCGTGTTGCCTCTCGGTATACATCAAATGGAGACTGCTTCCTAACAGGTAGTTGCTTTTGATAGTGGTTGGAGCACATGTTCGGACCGTCCTACTCTTCCCATCTGATATGTTGTTTGTATGTATGTACATGCTAGGATGTAAAACAACAACAAACAAACATCGATCGCCGGTCTAATGCACATGTTTGGACCATCCTACATGTTTGTTGGACCGTCCCATTTCTTCATATATCATATGGAGACTGCTTCCTAACAGGTAGTTGCTTTTGATAGTGGTTGGAGCACATGACTGGACCGTCCTACTCTTCCCATCTCTTCGTTAGGTATGTTGTTTGTATGTATGTACCTGTGGATGTATGTGGCATGTGGATGTATGTGTGGCATGTGGATGTATGTGTGTATGCATGTATGTGTGTATGCATGTGTGGATGTATGTGTGTATACATGTGTGGATATATGTGTGTACGGATAGCATAGGTCATCATACACTTTTCATACGTTACGCATAAGTTTTGAATACGCTACTCATACGCTGCTACGCTAGGCATATGGTGGCCATACGTTGGCAGTATGCCAAGTATACATCGTCATACTCTTTGCATACGTCGCCATACCCTAGGAATACGGTAGCCATACGCCAGGCATACGCTGCACGTACGCTTCATACATGGCTGGGACTGCCCGCGGTGCAAAAAGGTTGGTGTATCTCGACATACTAAGATTTTCAAATTATTTCGCGACGTTACGCATACGCCGCTGCCATACGTCGTAGTGTAACAGGGCCTGAATCTTAATCCTTCCCCACCACTACCCTCGACATGATGGCATGAAGCTAATAAGTGGCATGTGTTATGCAGCTGTGTGTGGGGGATGAAATGGATGTAGACTCATTAGCATGATTCCACATGTCCAAAAGCGACTGCAGTTTTCATACGGATACATGTGTGGTAATGCGCCTGTCACATTACGCCGTATGGCGGAAGCGTATGCCACCGCATTGGCTTGCGTCACATACGCCGTCATATACTTCGCATATGCTGCGCATACATCGTATACACTGGGTGTATCCCTCATACACCATCATATGCGCGTCCGTCCTAAAATTGTTTGGGCATGCTAAAACATTTCAGCGTATGGTGACGTAAGGCTCATACGCTCCTCATACGCTAAGCGTACGCCGTCATATGTTGCGCATACGCTATACGTATGCCGTCTTGCGTTACGCATACACTAAAACCGCTCCTTCGGCATATCTATAGCGTATGTAGCATACGCCTGGCATGCTTGTAACGTATTTGAGCATATTCGTAGCGTATATTCAGCATGTAAAAAGCGTATATTCAGCGTATGCTCTCGGTATATAAAGGCGCCGCAAGGGAGGGAGGGAGGGAGGGAGAGAGGGGGAGGGAGGGACAGGGCGTATACGGCGTACGCGTAGCGTATGACGGCATATGCGCCCTATGTACTCACATGCTACTCATATGCTACGCATACAATCATATCAGTGCACAAAGGTCACCATATGTCGTCCCGCAACGGTTTTCAAATTTTATCAGTACGTTTTATATACGCCGCCGCCATACGCCGTAATGTGACAGACCCATTAAGCAAATCAGTTCATGTAGCGACATCCAAACACAAAATCGCATACCGCAGCCATACATAAGGAATCTTTCACCAACTTCCCCGCAATTTACCACAGTTGTGTTGCTACAAGTCAAGCGATCCAGGCTTAAAGCAGTGAACCGTTGCCATGTGGTCGGCAATAAGAAGCCGGAATGAAACCACCACGATCGCCTATCAGCCACCACCTCCACCCCACCTTCCCCCCCCCCCCCCACACACACACAACCCCAATCCTAATCTCAAGCAGGGTCTCACATATCTGACATTTGAGCACACTGGGCGCGAAGCAGGAAATGCCAGGAAATACTGGCCGCGGCAAACTATTTTTACCACTGCCAGGAAATTGAATAAATCTCTCGAGGTGACTGCCGAGGCGAGGGTTGAAAAGGCGAGATCTGACGGGCTGATTTGGGGTAAGCAGGCGGTCATTTGTGTGTTTGTGAGTGTGCTTGTGTGTGTGCTTGTGTGTGTGTGTATGTGTGTTACTAACAGGTGGATTTATGGTTAGCAGACAGTCATTTGAATGTGTGTATGTAAGAATGTGAGTTTAAGTGAGTGAGTGAGTGAGTGAGTGAGTGAGTGAGTGAGCGAGCGAGTGAGTGACTGGCTGACTTTTGGTAAGCAGTCCGTCATGTGTATGTATGAATGTGTATGAATGTGCGAGTGTGTGAATACCTGTTGGTATGAGTGTGAGTGTGTGCGGGTGTGAGAGTGAGTGTATGTATGTGTGTAAGTAAGTGTGTCAGTATGTGTGAGTGTGAATGTAGTACTAACATGCCGTGTATCAACCACAACAGTTCCTATTCGAGAAAACACTACATGCTTCAGACCAACTGTCAATTAATTCCGGATACCATTAAAGAAACAGATACATAACTCTTTAAAAAGAAAACTGCATTTACTACATAATGATGACCACAGTGTGACTGTGACAGTGGACGGATCCCAAGCCCCAGAACGAGGGCTTGTCACATAGCCCGTCCGATAAAAGCATTTGCACATTTTGGAACATCAGGAGGAGCGGCCTCTCCAGCCACTAGCACTAGTAGCAGCCCCTCGGGTCGCATTGTGAACAGACGGCTGGCAAGCACCTGTCCACGTGACTGACAGAGCAGCGTCAGGTGACAGTGACAGAGATCCCTCCTCGGTCCGCCACTGTCGACCTCAGGTAACATTGACAGTAACCCCCACTGCTCCCCCTCCCTTCCCACCCCCACACCTCCATGCTCAACTCGGAGAGTAGCAGGCCCACCGCACAATTATCTCATCTCCCGCTCTTGAACACGTACAACTCCAATAGGGTAGTGCTCGCTGGTCGCTGAGGAGACACTGAAGCTGGGACCTGGTGTGTTTACACAACAGGAAATAGGGTGCCTCTCTCACAGCCCCACCCGCGATTATAGGTCTGATAGTTTTAACTTCAACCTGAACCAGTAAACATAAACACATGGTTATTAAAGATTCTTGGCCGCCATTTTATTTCCATTTGGATTAGTGTGAAATTGTGCTAAGAACCAATCTACATTAAATAAAATACCACTTCCTGTATGCATGTACAGCAGTGTTCTTACCAGGAGCTTGGCTAGTGCGTAGATGGGTATTTACATCTTGGAAGTGACTCATTGATGATATTGATAGCCTTATGCCAGGTACACACATACTGTATACGATTCGCGCACTAAAACTGACTGGCCGACGCGACTCATCACGACCCGTTTCCCGACTAAAACTTACGACTGGGGGTGTACACATCTACCGACTGGAGCGCGACTGGGCGCGCACTTATACCGTCCCGATTCGCGACTGCGACCTACGCACCTGGTGTTTTTAGCGTGAACTACATTAGCAACAGCGCCTCCTAGCAGCTGGTGGGTCCCAACGCAAGATGGCGCAACGTGTGTTTCGCTGTTTTGCTGCACGCAACTGGTGGATGTGCGGCGAACTATCGTGAGCAGTTGGTGAGGGGTTCAAAAATGGCGCCACGCACACCAGAGCAAAGAAGAAAAATCGCTGTGGCACTTGCAGTGCTTGCGATCCGTCACGTTCGACGTCGAAGGATAGGTCGGCAAGTGTGGGTTCGTACCCACATTTCGACCATACAACTCTCGGCCTCGTTCGTCCAGTCTGCCATTTTTTTCCTTTGTGTATTGACAAAGTCACATGACCCTTTCCCGCCCCTCTGATTCGCTTATCGCTAAAACCCGGACGCGACCGGTCGCCGGCTAGCACACATATACCGTATACAACAGGACTGCCCGCTCACATCTAGCGTTTCTCGAACGGCCCGATTCATTTTTCGAATCGCTTGCGATTCGAGTTTTAAGCCCTAAAACTGAGTTTTATACGTGAATCGCATGCGTCTAGTGTGCGCGGGGGTCGCACACCTAACGACTAAAACCCAGTTTTATGCGTGAAATGGGCAGTTTTAAGTCGTATACGGGAGGTGTGCACCGGGCATTAGAGAGTGACCTATTAGAGTGACCCTTGGAAGTGACTTATTGGTGGTAGCTTTAGTGAGTCACCCATTATTAACCCTTAGAAGTGACATAATCAGTTTAATTGCTGGCCAAATCAAAACAGAAGTGCTCAAATCTATCACTTGCCACTACCTTATTCAGCGCTCAGGATTGAGAGGGAAAATGAATGGTTCTGATAAAACTAGTTGAGGGAGACAGGACTACAGAACCTCCCGAAATGCGCATTGTCACAAGTTTATAAATACGACCGTAGATGTTACAAAGATGCAAAACCCCAATCACTCACCAAGTCAGTGACAATGGAGTGCAATAAAGTAGCGAATGTAGTTAGTTCAGACATAAAGACCAGCACTAAAATCTGTCTCTTACCTCTCCACTTCACCTTCCACCCAAACACACACAATGTCCCCCAGACAGACCCTGACCTCGGACAACTTTGATGTTCTCTACTCAAACCCAGGAGGTACCAGGCTCCACTCCGGCCTCCAGGTGTTGCCTTCAGAAGTGAGGCAGGGTCAAAGGTCAAACAGGGTGTGAAGGTCACACGAGCCGGGGAGGGGGGGGGGGAGGAGGAATCAATCACATTCGATAGAGCCAGACTATTAAGAGGCATCACAGATGGCTGCACTACACTGAGGTTTGGTAGCTATATGGCCGGCTTTAACTGAACCGATTAAACCGGACTTGAATCTGATTCAGTCTGGTGCCGACATCCCCGTGGACAGAAGTCTAGTCGGCTAGGACTATGAGTAATTAGAAGCTTAAAGTTCGTGAATAGATGGGTGCAATTTACTCCTTTCACATTTGCCCACAAGAAGGAAATCATAGAATATGGGGGTGGGAGAGGAGAGGGGGGGAGAGGGGGGGGCGGGAGGGGGGGGGGGGAGGGGGAGGGGAGAGGGGGAGGAGGGAGGAGGAGGAGGAGGAGGAGGAGGAGGGGAGGTGGAGGAGGAGGGAGGAGGAAGATTGAAAGATGACAGGGACTTTGGAGGAGGAGGGAGGAAGGGGAGGAGGGGAGGAGGAGAGGGAGGAGGAGGAAGGGGAGTAGTAGGGAGGAGGAGGGAGGAGAGGGAGGAGGAGGGAGGGGAGGGAGGAGGGAGGAGGGGGGGAGGAGGGAGGGGGAGGTGGGGGGGAGAAGGACGGGGGAAGGAGGAGGAGGGGAGGGGGGAGGAGGAGGGGAGGGGGGAGGGAGGGGAGGGGGGAGGGGGAGGAGGGGGGGGGGAGGAGGGAGGGGAGGGGAGGAGGGAGGGAGGAGAGGAGAGAGGAGAGAGGAGGAAGAAGAGGAGTAGTAGGGAGGAGGCAGGGAATTGGGAGGAGGAGCTGCAGGGCGGGAGGAGGGAAGTAGGAGGAGGAGGAGGAGGAGGAGGAGGGGAGGGGGAGGAGGAGGAGGAGGAGGCGGAGGAGGAGGGAGGAGGAGGAGGGAGGAGGAGGAGCGAGGAGGAGGAAAGGAGGAGGAGGAGGGGTGGAGGAGGAGGAGGAGGAGGGAGTAGGAGGAGGAGGAGGAGGAGAGGAGGGGGGGGGAGGAGGAGGGGGAGGGGGGGAGGGAGGGAGGGAGGAGGAGGGGGGGGGAGGGAGATGGGGAAGGTGGGAATGATAGAGAGACGACAGGAGGTAGGGAATAATATAGAATGGGTCATACGCCATACTATAACAAATCTAGGTGAGCGTTGTGTATACGCGTGTATAGATACACCTACAGCAGGCCCACCCTGTAACACTATACACAAACAAGTGACACAATATATCTGCTACAAACCCCGCTTGTAGAAAACATTACGGTTACTGGTAAGGACCAACAGTTACACAGCCCGGCTGCACACAGGTTGTATACATACGGGTAATTATACTGGCTGACAGGGCGCCAAACACCGTAATAAGGTGTTGGATCCATTCCTGAATCTCAATGTCGCAAGCCAAGGCAATTAATTATCGTAGTTTGGAACATGTTCCCACTTTGCCGATCGCTATCTGTTCTTACTGCACGTCTTGAGTGCTGGATTAGCTAAGTTATTTTCGCGGTCGTACAGAGAGTACTCTCCAGACCCCTTTCCCTCCCCCAAAATAGTACACATCAACATTTTACCATGTTGCTGGTGTTTTCTAAGTGGATATCAACATATTATTTTGACGATAAAAGTTGTACCTGACTTACACCCGCTTTCCTCTTGTCGCATGCTTTGTTCGACTGAGAAAATGTTGACAACTTTTGATGGCCCCCTCGTGAAACAGAGCTTAGCGGGTAAAGGGCGCATTCCATATACGCGTAATGCGGTATGCGAATGCCATCATTCCATACACGTGTAATGCGTAATGCGGCACACGACTGGCTATATTTAAAAAATAAAAATAAACAATTATTCTCCATACTGCTCTGTATATGACCAAATATTGCATTTATATCTATGTAACTTTTTGTATGTCACATGGGGGGTTCTACCTTTATTATAGCCAAATTATAGATAAGTATTCATATTTTTGTGGCTCTGGTAGCATTTTTAGCAACCCGAACCCCCACCACCACCACTACCATATGCTTCCACTCAGCAGCCTTGGAGACTGCTTCCTAACAGGTCCGCGCTCCACCTTGTCCCGGCTGTCCGTAATTATCAGTTGCCTCCTCCAGCCTCAATGGACAAATGCGACTGATGCTTTTCTATTCGCACCACCTTTACGCATTACGCACCGATCGCTACATGGAACGATCGGGATAATGGATTTTATTCGCATTCGCATTCCGCATTCCGCGTGTAAGGAATGTAGCTCATAGGTTTCAAGGCGTTTCGATTTTTTGTCGCATTCGCATTACGCGTATATGGAATGCGCCCTTAATTAAACATAGTCGAGGGAATTAGCTACATTGGGTGGGGTGGGCGGGATTGGCTGTACTAATTACATTGGTGTACTTTGCTGTTCTGATAGTCAGGGATTAACTTAAATACCTATAAATGAATGAACTTACTTTACAACTTTTATTTTATTTTCAACAAGCGGTTGAAAATGGTGTGCTATGGTTATACAACCTAAATTACATTTTACAATTTGAAATGTTCTTCGAATAAATGTCGATGGAGAGGTACTGGTTTATATATATATATATGATGAACATAATTCTGCGTTTGAAATAAGGTTTGTCCGAGCCAAGTGAGAGTAGGCATGGACAAGTAGAATATGGCGAGTAAAGAACTAGAAACAGGTGATGTGTTATTGAGTTTACATCGTCATCAGTAGGGTATATGTACGATAATAGGGGGTGGCGCGTAGGTACAGTCAAGGCTGGGTAATTGTGGGTAGGCTGTAGAAGGTTGGCTGTGTCTGGCAGCAGTGTATTACGTGCAGAGCAAGCCTAAGTTTGCAACAAATGAAGATACATGGGGCACAGGATGCAGCCTACTTGTCCCTGCCCGTCCAATGCAGAAGGAATGTTATGAATGGCGGGGCACGGACATGCACCAGTGCACACGCTACTCCCTCAGTATGGGTCTCCTGGGAGGACGTCACTCAGGGACATACTTTTAAAAAAAACAAAAAAAACTTGGGAATAAATGTGAAAGGTATAGTTCAGGAGGGGGTGGTGGAGGGGAGAAGGATGAGGGGGGTGGAGGGGGGGGAAGGGAGGAGGGGGGAGGGGAGGGGGAGGGGGGAAGGGAGGAGGGGAGGGGAGAAGGAGGAGGAGGGAGAGGAAGGGAATGAAGGGAGAGAAGAGTATGGAAAGGAGGGAGGAAGGAGGAGGAAGGGGAAGAAGGGAGGGAGAGGAGGGGGGGAGGGAGGAGGGAGGAGGGAGGAGGAGGAGGGGAAGGGAGGAGGGGGGAGGAGGAGGAGGAGGAGGAGGAGGAGGAGGAGGAGGAGGAGGAGGAGGAGGAGGAGGAGGAGGAGGAGGAGGAGGAGGAGGAGGAGGAGGAGGAGGAGGAGGAGGAGGAGGAGGAGGAGAAGGAGAAGGAGAAGGAGAAGGAGAAGGAGAAGGAGCAGGAGGTGGGAGAGGCGGAGGAAAGAAGAGAAGGAAGGAATGGAGGAAGGGGGAGAGGAAGAGGGAGTATCATTGTATGAGGAGAGAGGTGGTGGTGGGGTGGAAAAGCGGCCCAACTTACCGACAACCATTAATGTGAATTCAAATCCGCGCTTGACCGACTTCCGGTAGACCTGGTTGGGGAGGTTGGCGAATCCCACGTATCCCTCGACCTCCTTAGAGCCGGGCCCCTGGCCGCCGGCCGGCCCGTGTCCCCCCGTGGTGCCAGAGTAGGCGATCTTCTCCTTCTCCCGGTAATCCTTGTCCCCGACACGCTCCCGCTCCCGGAGCAGGGCCGGGTCGAACTTGGGCGCCGCCATTTCCTGCTGCTTGGTGAAGAACGCCTCCCTTGCCTCTCGCTTAGTACTCAACTGTAACGAGAAGAGACGTGGGCTATTGGCACGGGTCTTTGTGTGACGGGAAATGGCAGAGAGAACGAGAAAAATGGCGAATATAGAAAGGGAAAAGAGAGTGAAAGAGATGATGGTGATGATGATAATGTTGGTGATGATGGTGGTGATGACGACGATGAAGGGGGGAGGAGGAAGAAGAGAGGACCAGGAGGATGCTATGAGGAGGAACAGGAAGAAGGGGAGGAGGGAGGGGAGGGGGATGAGGAGGATGAGGATGAGGATGAGGATGAGGATGAGGATGGGAATGAGAATGAGCAGCAGCAGCATCAGGAGCAGCAGCAGTAACAGCGAGGGAAAGAGGGTGAGAACACTGAGATGGAGAAGAGGTGGGGGGTGGGGGGCAGAGCAAGGAATGAGGGAGGCGGGGACGGGAGAGTGGGAGGGTTGGAGGAAGGAAAGAGAAAGAGATAATGAGGTGGAGAACGAGAAAAGATAAATAGGGAGACAGATAATGAGGGAAAAGAAACAGTTTATTGCATAGATTCATTGATGGTTAATTTGTGTGTGCTCTCACATTGCAATATGCTGAATTCGGTGATTGAACGTCCACCAAATGATGTTACTTATTACTATTTATATTAGCCTGTAAATAACATCCTCTGATAACACCAGCCCCCACCCACATATACCGGACGAGGAACAGGGATGGGACGGGAGGAGCTCTAGTGTTTCCTGAGCGATAACATAGGAATTCCCGTAGGATGTTGCCTAGGACACACTGAGCCGAGTCGGTAGGAAACTAAATCCTTAGGTTAGGCTGCGCGCTGTTCAGGTGAGCCCAACACAAAGGGCGCAATCTTTCACATAAACAGAGATGGAAACTGCAAACCCACGATTTCAACCATCTGGTATATTACAATACAATCTATGTATATATAATATATAATACACATATATTATATGCTTTATACCACACATAATATACATTATATTACATATAATATACCTTTTATGGTATATTTTATATATAATACATCTATGTATAATATATATTAGTATAATATATTATATAGTATATCATATATGCTAATTGACTTCATCTCCCTGGGCTGTGAATGCCCTGGAGGCAACAGTTAGAGGTTATATATATATAATATATATATATCATATACAAAGACTTAACATCATATTGTAATCTAGATGGGTAGAAATTATGGATTATATTATATTAAATATCATTAAATCAGATATCATGTTCCGGCACCCAATAACATACGGTAAAATACCCTAGATACCATGGTAACGCAAAACAGATGCCCATCATTTCTAGCAATACAACACTGGCGGTGTTTTAGGGGTGATGGCAATCTGAGAGCTTATGGCAACATGGCCACTTTTTGTGTGACTTGTGAACTATTGTAGTCGACCTAAACCAGATTATCCATAATTTGGTCGCTGGAAATAGACCAAAACCATGTCAACTAACTAGTTAAGAGGAACGCATGTGCTTGCTTCTTATGCTCTGTTAGTGCTCGACGAGCCCCCGCACCCTCCCCCCCCCCCCCCCCCCCCCAAAAGAAATCCCACAACTGGACAGCCATCCTTGTCCCACCTGCAAACCTTCCTTTGGATTAAAAAAAGCAGAATAAGAAATGTGGAGAAAAAGAAGAAGACTAAACCAGCCCATCAGCATTGTTCAAAGTAAATGTTAACGCCGATTGTTATGGGTTCAATCCCCGCTCTCATGTTCATCGCCGTCCATGAACTTCGAAGACAGCACACACACATTGATTTAACAAAAAAAATCTACAAATTAATTTTGTGTCGAAGCACCCAGTTAATACGCACATGCTTCACCAGTGGTGTTCTAAAAATAGGTTTCCAAGTAAGTCACGTCCACCGAGGCTCCCCCTGGTGACGGACGCTGGCCTCGGGGACTTCCGGTGGCAACAAAACAAACCCAACATGGGGCGCCGGGCGCCAGTTACTTACAAATAGACGCCATGCTACCTTGAAAGCGCTTAACAAATTGTGAGGGACATTGGCCAATTGGGCAATACGTCACTTCCGAGATACATAGGTTGGTGTACACCCAGCCACTAGTCAGCCTATAGTAGGGTGAGGGCCAATGCCTTTTACACACACACACCCATACATACACCCATACATACATATACCCATACATACATATACCCATACATACATATACCCATACATACATATACCCATACATACACCCATACATACACCCATACATACATACATACATACATACATACATACATACATACATACATACATACATACATACACCCACCCATACATAAATACCAGGGTTCAATCAAAACGTTGGTCACCAGATTCAAGAACATTTTCAAAGAGACACGCAACATTTTGATATATAAACAATTGTGTTATTAATACAATATACTCAAAAGTATGTAATGTTGGGAAATCAATTACATAAAAGTAACTGACAGGAATTTGTCAAAAATTAATTTATCTCATATATCATGTGACATGTTACATATAATTAGGGTTAATACAAAAAGTTGGCCACCAGATACATTCAAGAACATTCAATGGTTCTCGAACCAAACATTTTAATTAAAGAATATTCAAGACTTTCGGCAACACGCATGAACCCTGATACATACATACATACATACATACATACATACATACATACATACATACATACATACATACATACATACACATACATATATACACACCTTACATAACACAAACATCTCCTTTTCCAAGGACAAAACCCATATTGAGTGAAACAAATAATTGACGCTACCAATTCGAGGGTAATTGAACATACTGTGAACAAGACTGCGGCCCCACTGACAAAAATACTAATTCCATGAAAAACTACTTTTGTCCAGACCTACGATTAAAATGGTGCAACCTTGCACCTATTTAGACATAATTAAAAGTAAAAGTTTGTTCGTGGACATGATCTCCCCCCCCCCCCACCGCCACCAGCTCCCGCTGATTTGGAAACTTAGTTTTCGCTGAAATTAGCTTTTTCGTTGAGAAATGGGATCCCTGAAGACAGGTGCGGGTGTTCGCGCATACCAACACCCACACCCACACCCACATCCACCCGTCACACCAGCACCCATCTCACAGATTACCGACCCCGCCCTCTCGTCTATTAATCCACTTGCATATAGCCTGCCGGGCACAAGCTCTGGCACTCCGGCGATATCGCCATTCACAACACACACCACTACCTGCCATTTCACAGCGGCCCGCCAATTAATTATCATCAAATAAATCAATGGGAGGGGTGTGTGGGGGGGGGGGGGGGGGGGCGAGAGAGAAAAACAAAGTGGCTTGGGATCGAAATCAAGCTACACCGTAATCCTATATTGAATACTCTCCTTTCAATTATGTTATTTAAAAGAGAAAATATTGACTCTCGTTCTTTTCGACTTGGAATTAAATTAAAAGTAAAAGTATGGGTAGGTTTTATCTCACAAGTCAAATGATCTTGTATTTAATGCGTTAACTACAGCCACCAACACCGTGACCCGATATCCCACTCAGTCACATTATCTTGATACTGAATCTTTGGAGTTACTGTCCAATGGTCCCTGAGGAGAGACGAGGCTGAGGCCTGGCATGTTCACATGTCGGGAAATCTTTGCAATTCCTATCCGGTGGTCTCTGAGGAGAGACGAAGCTGAGGCCTGGCATGTTCACATGTCGGGAAATCTTTGCAATTACTATCCGGCAGTCTCTGAGGAGAGATGAAGCTGTGACCTGGCTTGTTGACATGTCGCGAAATCTTTGCAATTACTATTCGGTGGTCCCTGAGGATGAAGCGGTGACCTGGCCTGTTTACATATCGCAAACTCTTTGAAATTATTATCCGGTGGTGCCTGAGGAGATGAAGCGGTGACCTGGCATGTTTACACGTCGGGAAATCTTTGGAGTTGCACTGCACTAAGTGATGAGTGATGACGTCACCAAAGCTTACAAGTTACAGTCCTTATGCTACCCACCCGCCTCCAGCAGCCATATCAGAGATGAGACAATCCCAACACCTCCCACTATGACGTTCACCTCTTCATTATATTCCATAACCTGGAGGTACATGTATATCCCAGAAGCACAAGAAATGACATCTCGTTTTGGTTTATCGCAAGTTGTTTTGCTGTTAGTAACATAAAATAATTAATAGTTTGTGTTTGACACATGTCGACTGATTGATGCTTGATGTTTGATGCTTGATTGGTGGTTGTTTAACGCAGTGTTAGCAACAAAGGCCATATTCATGGCGAAAACTTTTATTTTGTCTATTATTGCTCAACCGTCGCTTTTCCACAGAATGTAAAAATATACCACTTGTCATCATAAAGTGAAAAAGTCCACCAAATAAATATCAGGTTTTCTTCAGTGAACGTCACCAGTTTTCTAACCTAAACTTCTTTCAGTAATCCACGTTTTCCATGCGTCACTTTACTGCCAAACTAGACAATGGTCCGTGGCACAAATAAACACACGCCCAATGGAGTGTCCGTTGTATCGAGTTGTTGCTTCTGTTGTTGGAAATACTCAGATTTGTAATTGTGTAGTGGCCTAACTGAAACCGTCCTGATATGACCTTAGACGTTGCTAGGGCGTAAAACAACAACAAACAAACAACAAACCTAGCTGTAGTCCATACTGGAGTATCACAAACACAAACACACTTTGAACAAATATAAAATAGGCTGGTGACATCGAATACACCCAGATTGATCTATGGACCTATGGTAGCTTTAGAGTGCTGCCTCACTGAGATACCATACCGCTGTCAACTCGATACAATATTCCATTGCCGACACTGAACCAACCAGTCATTGCCCAAGCCTACTGTTACCAGGAACTAGGCAAGGTAACAGCAACTGCCAATTTTTTTAATAATAATTTTTTTTATTAATATTAAATTCTTTGTTGTAGATTCTCTATATTTAACTCAGCTGGAGTTACAACCATCGACATCCCCACTCCCTCCCACTACCTCCGCAAATGGAAAACGGATGCTGTGTGCTGATAGTTAACTAGTTGCCTTAAAAATAACAACAATCAGGGCCGCGTTCAGGCTCCGTCTCGGAGGCGCCTCGGCGACGGGCATGACGTCACGCCAGTCTGAACGACAACAGCAGTTGGTTGCCTCGAAAATGGCCGCCCCATAGGCGGCGGCCATTTGCAATGAACAAGCTGCACTGTAATTGGCTGAAAGCACTGAATGCGGCGGCCATTTTCGAGGCGCTTTTCATCTCCAGTCTGAAAAGAGAGGCGTCTCCGAGACGTCGCCGAGACGTCGCCGAGACGCACTCTGAACGCAAATAGGCCAAAAAGCATCGCCGAGACATCTCCGCGGCGCCTCCGAGACGGACCCTGAATGCGGCCCAGATGTAATGGCCGAATGAGTTGAGCATCCGCTTCCTGCTTGGCAGATCTTGGGATTCAAACCCTGGCCAAGTCAAACCAACGCCTTAAAAAAGTATACTTGTCGCTCCCTGTTCGGCATTCCCAGGAAAACGCAAGGAGCAATAAACTGAGGAAAACCAATTGTTCACGAATGTAACCCCCCCCCCGCCCCCACTCCTAATCAACAAAAACAAAAATCGAAAACAAAATTATACGAACAAATATTCGTTAATAAAAAGACAAAATTGGTTTAGGACCAGTGCCCCCAAGCTCAACCCTAACCGATGCCACAGCCCGGTGAAGTCAAGTGCCCCGTTATATACTATGCACGTAATC
Source organism: Branchipolynoe longqiensis (assembly GCA_030323885.1). Lineage (NCBI taxonomy): Eukaryota > Metazoa > Annelida > Polychaeta > Phyllodocida > Polynoidae > Branchipolynoe > Branchipolynoe longqiensis. The sequence continues at coordinate 60,178,422 of CM059194.1, read as the reverse complement.
ACGTGTAATAGCGCGGACGCCTGTCCATATAAATGGGCACGTCACGTGACGGGCCACTCGTAATGACAGCCGTGCCGCTGGTCCCGGCGATTTCCATTAGGGATACTTACCGCTTGTGGGGGAAGGGGGGGGGGGGGCTGCTTGAACATCAATGTAAATACTGGTTACGGCGACATGGGATGGGATTATTTGAATTCCCCACAAACACACGCTACAGGCCGACCTGCCGCGCACTGATTGTGAGGCCCAGTGTGATACCTGTTTGTATAGACCTATTTCATGTGACGTCAGCACGGGTATCTAGGTCAGTGCGCGCGCCTTTTGGCTGCAGGATGACACACTGTCACACTGCAAACTCAATGGCTATGAGCAATCTTCCTAGAGAAAAGGTGAAATATCTCTAAAACCACACCACTTAGAAACAAACTGCTCGGAAGACATATAGAAAACATATTCAATGAATAGATATAAGCCGTGGTCACACGGGCAAAAAATAAAGCGATTTAGACTAGGCGAATACTAGGAGTCGAATTAGCGGCCGTTCAACGGGAGTTCTTGGGGAAGTCGATATATATATGCACTTTGCGCGTACCGGACAGTAAACACACTCAGGTATCGACTGCGCATGCGTGTGAGTGCTAATCGCTCAGAGCGTCACAGGGAAAAATAATCGATCAGAGATATCTCGGTAATGCATCCACAGTGTTTACCGTACGGATCACAGGAATCGATTCAGCCCTAATTCGACTCAGACCCGTTCACACGCGAAATGTAACCCAAACTATACAAGTCGATTTCTACGAATCGATTTACAGCGCCCGTGTGACCACGGCTTATATTAAATTTATATGGTTAGGGTTCTGCATTTCTATTAATTTTTACGTTTTGCGCTGCGCGTACCGGCATACTCAATGCATTGTCAAATATTTAATATCTCTAAGACCACATGACCTAGACACAAACCGCTTGGAACACACATAGAAAACATCTTTACCAACAAGATTATATTAAATTTATAAGGTTAGGGTTCTGGATTTCTATTAATTTGGACTAAAACTGACGTTTTGCACTGCGCGTACCGGCAAACTCAATGCATTGTCAATGGCCGTGAGCAATCTTCTTACAGAAAATATTTAATATCTCTAAAACCACACGACCTAGACACAAACCGCTTGGAACACATATAGAAAACATGTTTAACAACAAGACTATATTAAATATATAAGGTTAGGGTTCTGGATTTCTATTAATTTGGACTAAAACTGAGGTATTGCACTGCGCGTACTGCCAAACTCAATGGCAGTGTCCCTTCGTTCTGCGGCCAAGCTGCGCGCGCATACACGATGTTAGTAAACATTGAAATAGGTCTATACGTGGATGCGCATTGGCGTGTTTGAGCAATGTAGAGCCCGTACTGTGTGTGTGGGAGAGCATTGTGCTCATGCAGGTTAACAATGCCCGCCACACACACTGAGGTTAGCCACTGTCGGCGGCAGGGCGGTCGCGCACCAGTGGGATTCGCAGATTTGCGCATGGGTGTTGTGATAGATTTGGCCTCCGTATGTATCAGGGATGAAAGTGGTCTCCGGGGAAAAAAAAGCGGAAATGCTGATATTCTCCCATAGGCTTAGCATTGACCGGGAATCGTTGAAAATTCCCGGAAGTCGGGTTTCATACATATTGGTATACGCTGCTAGTGCTGCGCCGTTTGAAGCATGTATTAGTAGTATACGCTGCTAGTGCTGCGGTGTTTGCACCACATATCGGTATATGCTGATAGTGCTGCGGCATTAGAGCGTATTAGTGTATCGCTGATAGTGCTGCGGCATTTGAAGCACGTATTAGTAGTATACGCTGACCCTGCTGCGGCGTTTGAAGCCATTAGTAGTATACGCTGCTAGTGCTGCGTGTTTGCACCACATATTAGTATACGCTGATGGTGCTGTAGCGTGAAACAACATATTGGTTGTTTGGTTGTTGGAGTTTTACATCCTGGCAACATCTAAGGTCATATCAGGATGGGCGCAGCTTCAGGAAAAATCCCGGAAATCCGCGAAATCGCGGAGATCTTTCATCCCTGATGTATGTATGTATGTATGTATGTATGTATGTATGTATGTATGTATGTATGTATGTATGTATGTATGTATGTATGTATGTATGTATGTATCTATGTATGTATGTATGTATGTAATGTATGTATTGAACTATTATGTATGTACACATTTCTGTTTCCTCCTCTGTTGATATTGACAGAAAGAGAGAAAGGAAGAAAGAGAAAGAAAGCGAGAAAGAAAAAAATACCAAACGAAACCAAACCAAACACCTGAACTTCCATCAATTCATCACCTGCAACAAACTGACCCATTTTAAAGTTGCATCGTCCGATGGTTTTGAGTTTGTGACATTTTCTGAGGTAAATATATTAGGTTGATACTAATGATAGTTATAATCTACCTTACTTTAAAGTTGCATAGCCCGATGGTTTTGAATTTCTGTATTTTTTCTGCGATAAATATATTAGATAGATCACTAGTATCTACTTTACATTAGTTCAAAGTAGCTTTTATTTTAAATGGTAAACTTTTAAGATATTTTGAGTGCAAACATGGAAAATTAGTTTTGGCAAGCAACTTTGACACCATAGACTTCTGCAGTAAGAGGTTCTGTTAAATTGACTCAGTATTGCCTTCTATTGGTTTTGAAAATTTGACATTTCATCGGACTATGCAGCTTTAACTTGAAGTAACTTATATTGTAAATGGATTACTTATGAGATATTTTAAGTTAAAACATAGAAAATGAATTTTGGCAACTCTGACAACATGCAATAACAGGTTCTATTAAATTGAATCACGTGCCTTTCTATGTGGCAACAAGTGCTGAATAAGTGCATCAGTACCTAAGTTAGATATGTAAAATCAAATCTAGATAATTCCTCTGGTTTTGAAAATTTGATGTGTTCATCGGACTGTGCATCTTTAAGGCTCGACCACGAATTGCATAGACTTGGCGATGAACCAAGCACATTCCGAAAAAAAATCGGTTTTCTAGTCTAAAACTGGCATCTGTGAGAGCGTCAGTGCAACCCGCTGTGTAGACTAACCACCTGAAGGCTGCCTATGTATTATCACGAGCACCAGAATATTAGTGTCTTGTCGCTAAGGTTTTGAAACACTGCTAAACACTGGAATTATTATATGTATTGCTATTCGGGATGCCCCCGACATCTTACACTGGCCATGACTACTAAACGGCGCTGGTTCCGGAGTGACAGGCATAATCAAATAAAATATTTAAAAAAAAATTTAAACTGCTTTCACGGACAGAGAATTATCGCTGTAATTCAAGTAAGTATGGCGGGGTTTTCAATAGCCCTATTTTCGGACGAGCTATGATGGCTAATAACAACAAACAAGATAAATAAAACCCACACACAAACTGACGATTATGCACAGCCGGAAAGTTACGTTGTTAGAAGCGCGATATGGTAGACACACAGACAGACACTTCAGATAACGCCTGCTGGTATCTGACAACGTGATGGGTCTAAGCCGTAATAAAGTCATCGTCGTGTCATCGTCGTGTCATTACAACGACGTCCACCAATCATCAGACACCAAGCACGTCACGTGACGCACCCAACTCGGCCATGCCTGACGTCCTCACAATGTTGACACGCGGGTGGCGTCCTCAGCGTCACGACTCCCCGTGACGTCACAGCTGCGTTGGCGTTGGGTGACAGTGTCAGGAGAACGGTCACATGACATGAGACGATTCAGGGGTAAACACTTCCGCTGTTATGGCCCTGTCACACTATGACGTAACGCGCCAGCGTAGGGACAACGTGAAAATAAATTTAACACATCGAAAATCTCGACATAATATGCAAATACGTGGCCAAGTTGGACGTCAATGCCGCGTAGTCGACGTGAGCGTAACATCGGTACAGCGTCGTGCCAATGAGTGAGGCTAGCGGAACCCCAGCGGAACCCCAGCGGTACCCCAGCGCACGCGACGTCATGCTAGCCTGACACTAGCGGCGGTTTAGCGTCGAGCGGGCGTGATCACGTCCGGCCTAACGTGGTCCGCACGTTCCTCCTCCCTCTGCGTCATTATGATGTAACACACTGTTGATCTAATGTAGCCAACGCATCCCTCCCGCACATCTAACGTCAGCATAACGTGAGTGTGACGTCATCCAAATGTCACTGCATCACTTCAAGCTACGTCAAAAGTTTTGGACATGTCCAAAACTTGGATGCGCGCTGACATAACTCGACGTAACCTGACATAACTCGATGTCAGTCTAACGTAAGCATGACGTAACCCACCATACCTCAACGTAATGACGAAACGTCACCTACGTCGGCTTACGTTACCTCCTTACGTCGTAGTGTGACAGGCCTATTAAAAAAATTACTATCTGTCTTCAACGGATTGTTTGTTTGTTGTTGTTTTACATCCTAGCAACATCTAAGGTCATATCAGGATGGGTACCGACTTGTGACAGTACGCACTCATGACGATTTTATAGTGCTGCCCCACTGGGAAATCAGGCCGCCCGCACCATGACCTGATAATGATATCCTACTCAGTCACATTATCCTAACACCGAGCTAACCAGTCCTTGCCCTATCCTAATAATGCCGAGCACCAAGCTAGGAAGCGACAAGTATCAATTTTTCATTGGTTTGACTCGACCGGGAACCGATCTCGCGAACTCCCGATCGTCCGCACGAGAGGCCTGTGCTCTACCGATTCGGCCACCGCGGCCGGTATTCTTCAACGGACAAGTTACCATGAGTGTGCAGTGTCACAAGTCGGTACCCGTCCTGATATGACCTTAGATGTTGCTAGGACGTAAAACAACAACAAACAAACAATTCTGCATCCAGACCAATGGTGTCTTGGACAGGGAGAGTCAAATGAAACAAGCTGGTTGGTACATCGAGCACATTTGTTTGCACATGGCAGCGATTCGGCGACCACAAGCATCACTGCAGACCAGTACGCCAAGTCAGCTGTTAGTTAGTTCTATTTAGGAAACATTCAACGACTCGGCACTCGTGGTCTGGGCCGCGTTCAAGTACGCCTCCGAGACGTCTCAGGGAAATTCCTGACGTCACACTAGTCTGAACGGCAAAAGCAGTTGGTCGCCTCGAAAATGGCCACCCCACAGACGGCAGCCATTTGCAATGAAAAAAGAAGTGCTCTGATTGGCTGAAACCGCTTTTTGTCTCCTATCTGAAAAGGGAGACGTCTCGGAAGACACCCCCTGAACAGAAATAAGCCAAAAAGCATCGCTGAGATGTCTTGGAGACGCACCCTCAACACGGCCCAGGTACGGCTAATATCTAAAGGCAGCTTCTCGAAAGCCATGGTGAAAGCCGAAGGTGCCCAACGCATGACAGCAGCACAGGAAGTGTACTTAGGACAACCCAAAATATCAAATTCCGCTGCTCCTACTTTTCTGGCAATCTAACACGTGACCGCATAACAGTATCTAAACATTTACATTAAACCAATTTTTCCATGACAATACCTGCTGTTCCTGCTTATAAGACAGAAGTCTGCTGTTCCAGTTAGGAAAAATCGGTATTCTCACTGATGGTAAGTTATTATTTTAGTGTGCAACAGGCTATGATATAACATGTGTGTTTGAGGTTCAGGGGTATGACATTTATGATATCTCACTGATACTAAAGACTTAGAAGTTAGATGCATGACGTGATAAATAGGTACTTGAGCGTTATACATGACATGATATTAAATAACTGCTTGAGGTTCAGGGATATGACATTTATGATATGTCACGGATATGTGAGATTTAGAGACCTAATATGATATATAGCTACTTGAGGGTTAGAGATATGACATATTACCACATATCTGCTTAAGGTGCAGGGATATGACAGTTATATCGCACTGATACTTGATGTTCAGAGACATTTGGTTGGTTGTTGGAGGTTTGCATCCTGGTAGCATCTAAGGTCATATCAGGACAAGTACCAAATTGTGACAGTGTGCACTCATGGCGACTTTACAGTGCTTCCCCACTGGGAGACCAGACCACCAGCATCACAACCTGATATCCGACTCAGTCACATTATCCTGACACTGAGCCAACCAGTCCTTGCCATAACCTAATAATACCGAGTGCCTGGCTAGGAAGCGGAAACTGTCAATTCTTAAGTCATTGGTTTGACTCAACCAGCGTTCGAACCCATGGGTTCGAATCCGACGCTTTACCAAAACGGTAGATGAATGCTCAACTCATTCGGCCATCTTGTCTGGTCCGCGTTCAGAGACATAGCATGACGCATGCCTTCTTGAGGTTGAGGGATACGGCAGCTATGTTTCAGGTTCAGGGATATCCCTTAGAGATTGCTAGGTAGTAATTTGTTGGTGAACGTCCAGTCGGACGTGCTTGATGATTTACTGACGAAAGGCGCCCCTTTCCATTCCTAACGGGACGCGGCTATTTATGAGAACAAAGACCCGCGGGACAGTGGACAAGCCGCCAATGGACTACAGCCAGGCAGCAACAGGAGGAGAAGGGGGGGGGGGGGGGGGGGGGTGGGGGCTGGGGGGTGGTAGGGGAGTGGGTTCAGGCAGCCCCTTGGCAGAGGTCAGCGGGGCCTGTCTACGCTGGTCACTGGTATGTCACCTCAAGGCATGTGCAGCTTTCTGATTTGTGAAAGTTGCAGCGACTTTCATAGTATGATGATTTTGAGTTTCTGTCATTTTCTGAGATAAATATATTAGGTTGATCATCATATTATATAATAATCTACCTACTTCGGCTTGAAGTAACTTTTAAATGGCTAACTTTTTTTTTAGATATCTGAAGTACAACCATGCATAATTAATTTTGGAAAGCACACCAAAATTCACACCATAGGCTTCTGCAGTGCTATAGACTCCCTTCTATGTGGTAACAAATGTTTAATAAATGTACCAGTATCTAAGTTAACCAGACAGGATGTCCGAATGAGTTAGAGCATCCATCTCCCGTGTTGGTAGACCGTGGGCTCGAACTATGGTCGAGGCAAACCGATGACTTAAAAGCAATGACTGGTTGGCCCAGTGTCAGGATAATGTGACTGCGTGGGATATCAGGTCATGGTGCTGGCTGCCCCTCTCCCAGTGGGACAGCACTATAAAGACGCCCCTTGTGGACTTATCGAAGGATGATGAAAATATCATGGACAAAGAAGATCATCACCAACAAAGAAGTTCTCAGAAAAATTAAAAATAAGAAAAGCTTGTTTGCCACTATACAGACAAAGAAACTTATTTATTTTGGCCACATCATTCATCAGAGTTCAATATACCATACATTGTTGGAAGGGAAGGTGAATGGCAGCAGAGGGAGAGGGAGACCAAGAAGATCATGGCTTACAAATATTTCACAGTGGACAGACTTGAATTATTCACAGTCTATCAGAACAGCACACCATCGGGACAAGTGGAGAACCATTGCAGCCAATCCTCGACTAGAGGACGGAACTATTGATTGATTGATGAGTGTGCACTGTCACAAGTCGGTACCCATCCAGATTTGACCTTAGATGTTGCTAGGATGTAAAACACAAACAAACAGTATCTAAGTTAGATATATGAAATCAAATCTAGATAATTGTTTTGGTTTTGAAAAGTTGATGTTTTCATTCTGCAGCTTGAACGTTCTGGTTACATTTACAGTGAATTTGCAGCCAGCAGAACATGCCATATGAGCAGTTGTTTTATTATTTCTCTAGTTTAGCCAAACAAGACATACTAGAAGATAGGACACAAGCAAAACGACGCAACAGTCGTGCTCTCTTTTTGGAAACCAGTTGAAATAAAGCAGTGGCTGCTAAGTGGTGACAGGGACACTTTACTAAAAATGGGTTTCCTCTGAACCTATTTCCACTGTCCAACACCCATGAATATTTGGAGCAATTCGGAAAAACTGCACAGTGCTACTGTCGGGTTTGTACGAGGAAGACTACCAGCGCCCGACAACTGAACACTTATTTCAGACATGCTTATGTATTGAGGGTTTCTACGAAATAAAATAAAAAGTGACGGAAAAAATCCAGTCATGAGCATTAGGCGCTTGAGGGAACAATGGACCGCTTGTCATTTTAGGGAGGGGGGTGTCTTACTAAGCCTTTATGGTGTACATCTTAGTGTTTCCTGCAAAAACTTGGTACATACACGACACCGCCTTTGCAGATACACGTGTATGTTACTAATATGTTAGAAAGTTGGGCTGTAGCATTTTATAAAGTGTAGCTATTATATTATCCTGACCGAAAGGCATTCTAGATTCTAGCAATAGCTGAGGTCATATCAGGAGGGGTACCATATTGTAATATTACACAGTACTAGTGGCTTTATAGTGCTTCCCCACAAGGATACTGTATTGCCAGAATCATGATACACCTCACATTGGATTGATTGATTTAGGTTTATGTCCTCGCACCAACTGCAGTGATACAATGTCTTACTCGTATAGTGCTTCCTACTAGGATACCCTGTTGCCGGTCCACGATACAATATCTCATTCAGTCACTTTATCCTGAGTGATACTGATCCTGACTGAGCCAACAAATATCCAGCGTCAGGCAAGGTTTCAACTATTATAAATCATTAGCTTGACTCGGCCGGGCATATTCCAGCATCACTCGCATGGGAAGTGGGCACCATTAATGATGCCTTCATGGTGATATTTGTGGAAATCCATCAAATGGTAATAGAATGGTGTGAGTATTCCGATGGGGGAGACGCTGGTATGCGGCATACTGTACTGACTGTAACATACTAACATGGAACTCAGGTAAGGACTAGTTATATAGGCATTTTTCTGCCATTATTTTGAATTAGCTGATAATTTGTTCGTGTGTGTGCGTGTATAGTTTATAATAACAATACCATATTTATTTCCACCTGATCATTATATATACAGGTTGATATTTATATCAGTAATGTCTATAATGCTTCACGTGAAAAGGGAGAAAGCAGAAGTACAATACTTATATGAGGTGCTTTCCCCAGTTAACAATGTCAGTTTGGAGTGGTGAGACTGGGGTTGGAAACGTCAAGAAATATCGGAATGCCACGCGAGATGCGCCTCCTAACGCTCACTTGTGACATCTTTCTGGGGACAGGGGTCAGGGACGTTTATATACACAGGAATACGTCACTCGGCGTCGTGTAACCACAAAGGCAAAGAGACTCAAGTGGACTTAACAAAACCCACAGTGGAAAGGCGGACAAATAGCGAACAGAGCAACCTCAAGTCGAAACGATTCGCCTCATCGTGGAACAGGAAGTTGTACAAAAGTTAGTCGATATTCAGCCAATTAAGTATGTTATCGCATGAGGAACCTCGCTCTAATAATCGTGCTAAATTGTCATCAAATTACTGTGCCGTGGCATGGAGTAAAGCTGCGAACACACTGGACGCGTAACTGGTGCGTGCGTCAAGCGTCGCGCGTGCGTCAAGCGTCGCGCGTGCGTCAAAAATCAAAATGTATGTAATAAAGAGAACCCGAACACACTGGCGCGTGCATTTCTCGCGCGTGCGTCACAAATCGCTTTTGGAGCAATTTTTTTACGCTTGACGCGTGGCTTTTGACTGAATTTGCCTGACTTTGCCTGACTTTGCCCGACTTTGCCTGACTTTTCCCGACTTTTCCCAGTTTAGTTGAGGCTGCTTAAGCATATGGATGGAGACTGCTTCCTAACAGGTAGTTGCTTTCATAGTTTGTTTGCTTGTTTGTTTGTTGTTGTTTTACGTCCTAGCAACATCTAAGGTCATATCAGGACGGGTACCGACTTGTGACAGTGCGCACTCATGGCGACTTTGGTCGTAATGCGAAGCATTACGTTTGATGCGAGGGAAGGAAGAGACCCTCCCCCGCCGCTGTGGCGCTGCCTACTCACCTCGGCCGAGCCCCGGCTCGCCCCCCCCCCCCCCTCCCTTCCCGCCACCTTCTTTGTTCTGGCGCTCACGCCTCACCCGACGCCCGCTGCTCGCCACATCTCACCCTCCCCCGGGCCGCCAGCATTCGCACCTCACCGGCTGTCGCCCCCCCCCCTTCCTCCCTTATAAGGCCGCCCGCCGGCTCTCCTCAGGCACTCACCCTCCTGCCGTCTTCCGCCTCTCTCCGCTTTTCCTGTTTGGCCTACACCTCGGACCGCTGACACACACCAGCACCAAGCATGCCTCAAGGGAAAGGACGCGGTCGGAAGGGCTCTCGGGCCGCCCCCCGCACTCCGGGGCCTTCTACCACGCCCGGGAGGGACGAGTCACCGGCGTCCGTCTCGGTCTCCCCCCCGGCGCCCTCGGACCGTTCCTCGGGCTCCGAGATGTCCTCAGTGCTGGAAGCCATCCAGCGGATGCAACTGGAGCATCGGCAGGCCAATGACGAGCACCGGCAGGCCAACGCCGAGCACCGGCAGGCCACTGCCGACCTCCACGCCCGGATCGACCACATCAGCACCAACGGCACCCGGCCCGCGCCAGAGGAGCACCGGGCCGCACCCACGCCTCGGGCACCTGCCACCGCCGCGGCCCGGCCCCCGCCGCCGCCGCAGGCGGCCCTCCCCGGAGCCACACACCCGGAGTACGGGAGGTACCGCCACATCCTGCCCCAAGTACAGCCCCTGGCGTCGCCGGCCTACCAGGAGGAGGAGACCCGGCACAACCCCGCCTCTACGGCCGACGCCGTCAGGGAAATCCTGGCATCCGCCGAGGCGCGACACTCAACCAGACGCCAAGGTATTCCTTCTAATTATATCTTCCCCTCCGATCTGGTGAGGCGAGGTCCCGAGAGGAAGCCGGTGAAAAGGGGGGAGGCAACCAAGGATGAATATGCCCTCGCCCTCCTCACCCTCATCGACCACCCGGACTTTCCCGCCCACTCCGCCCCGGGACTCCACCACCATATCCTAGCTATCTGCCGTGACAACCTCATGTACCCCTGGGCGACCGTCCGCCACTACTCTGAGGCGGTCTTCACCGCGATCGCGGACGGCGCCCTCCCCCACGGTTGGCATGACCCAGTAGCCATAAACCTCCTCAGATTGGAGTCCCTCGCCATGCCCCCCCAGTCCACCACCAGCCAACCCCGCTCCACCGACCCTGCAAGGCCCCGCCCCCAGTCCCGAGCTCACACCGACACACGCGTGGCCTACAGTAAGGATATCCACGGCCCACTGTGTTATGCCTGGAACCGGGACCCCAACTCCTGCACCCACGCAGCCCCGGGGGAGGTCCACGGCCAGGGGGCGTCCAAACAGCTCCACGCATGCGCATACTGCGCCAATGTGCGAAAGGTACTGACCAGGCACAGTGAGGACGCCTGCCTGGCCAAGCGCGCCCGGGCAGCGGCTCCCGCCTCGCCGGATTTTTAGGGAGCCGGCACCTCCACCCCGGCACGGAGGCCCCAGACCGGCCCACCCACCCTACTAAAGCCGCCCACCACACTGCCACCAGCCCTCCCGACACTACCGCCCAGCTGCCCGAGGCGCGGCCTGCCCGCCGCCTCGGCACCGCCGTTCCCTCCGGCAACCACACCCGCCTCGGGCCCCAGCGCCCCCTCGGCAAGGCTCCCACCGCCACCCGGCCCCAGTGCCCCCTCAGTAAGGCTCCCACCGCCGCCCGGCGCCAGTCGCCCACCATCCTCGACCCTGACGTCCACCTCGACCCTGGCGACACTGCTTTCCTCTGCCCCCCTGACCCCCCCGACCCGCCCCCCCTCCCGCCCCCCCGACCCCCCCCCCCCCCACCGCCCACGACTTCGCCGCCCCCCTAGCCCGCCCCTGCCGCACCTCCTCCCCCGACCCCCGCCCCCTCAAACACCCTGCCCGCCCCGCCCTTCCCTCGACGAGCCCACCGTCGATGTAATCGACCCCGACCTCCAGGCCACCCTGCCCGCCGCCCCCTCCTGCGGCCCCACCCCCCACCACTACCGCCCCACCATCCTCGCCTCCTGGCCCCACCCCTCCGGCGAGGCGTGGGACCGCTACCCTACCTTCCTCCGCACCTACACCGCCCTCCGGGAAGCGGGCCTCCCTAATTTTTTGGCCGCCCGCATCCCCCTACCCTCAGGCCTCCACATCCCCGCCTGGCGCTCCCGCCTCCAGGATTACCCCGACCAGGCCGTCCTCGACCTCCTCGAGTTCGGCTTTCCCGCCAACTACTCGGCACCAACCCTCCCTCGGCCCTCATTCTCCAACCACCGTGAGCCCCCGGAGTTCCTCCCTCACATCCAGGCCTTTGTAGAGACGGAGCTCGCCCTCGGCGCCCTCATCGGCCCTTTCCACGTCCCCCCTTTCTCCCCCTGGACCCAGGTCTCCCCGATGATGACCCGCCCCAAGTCCGACTCCAGCAAGAGGCGGGTCATCGTCGACCTCTCCTATCCCCGAGGCGCCAGCGTGAACTCGGGCATCCCCCGGCGCGAGTACCTCGGGGAACCCCACGCCTACACCCTCCCGTCCGTCGCCGACGTCGGCCGCCGCTTAGTGTCCGAGGGCACCGGGGCCTACGTCTGGTCGGCGGACATATCCCGGGCCTACCGTCAGCTCCGCGCCGACCCCCTCTCCTGCCCTCTCTTCGGGATATGCCTCAATGGGGGCACCTACATTGACCTCGCCCTCCCCTTCGGCTGCCGCTCCTCGGGCGCGGCCTGCGTCCGCGTCACCTCGGCGGTGGCCTGGATCCTCCGGCGCGAGGGGTTCCATACCCTCGTCTACGTCGACGACTTCATCGGCTGCGAGGGCTCCTACCTGAAGGCCTGCAAGGCCTTCGACGCCTTCCTCGCCCTCACCACAGCCCTCGGCCTCGACGTAGCACCCGGAAAATGTCACCCCCCCGCTGTCCGCCTCACCTGGCTAGGGTTCGCCCTCGACAGCGAGGCCATGACCATCCGGGTGGCCCCCGCGAAGATCCAGGCCCTCGTCGACGACTGCGACGCCCGCGTCGCCCGCCCCACCCTCGGGAAGCAGGAGCTTCAGAGTCTCCTCGGCCGCCTCAACCACGTGGAGCAGCTGCGTGCTCCCCGGCCGCAAGTTCATGGGCCGGCTCCTCGGGGCGCTCCGCAGCTGCTCCGGGGCCTCCACCCTCACCCTCGCCGACGATGCCCTCCGGGACCTGAAATGGTTTGCCGCCTACGGCCGTATCTCCAACGGCCTCCACCTCCTCCGGGCCCCCGAGGGCCGTCGGTGGGTAATAGAGTGTGACTCCTGCCTCACCGGGGGCGGGGCCTTCTCCCCCACTCACTTCTACGCCCGAGGGTACTCCAAGGCGTTCCGGGCGCGGTTCCCGACGATCCACGAGCTCGAGGCGGTAAACCTCGTCGTCGCCCTCCGCGCCCTCCTCCCGGACGACGTCGCGGGGGCGACGGTGACGGTCAACACGGACAACATGGCCTCCGCCCTCGCGCTCGAGTCGGGACGTGCCCGAGACGCTACCCTCGGGACCTGCGCCCGGGAGCTCTGGCTGATGGCGGCCACGGGCTCCTTCGAGCTCCGCATCGTCCACAAGCCCGGGGCGGACCTCCTCCTCGCAGACGCCCTCAGCCGCGCCCACCTTCCGGGACCCTGGGACGCGACGGCCCGCGCCGAGGTGGCCCGCCTCGGGCTCCTCCCTACCAACATCACCCATGACGCCTTCCCTTTCTTCCCCGGCCTCTAGGTTTCCCCGAGGACGAGGTCGCCGCCGTCGCCCGGTTCCGCGCCGCCTCCCTCGCCCCGGCGACCTGGAGGAACCGCCGTCGCCAGGCCGAGGAGTTCGTCGTCTACGCCGTGGCCCGAGGCGTCGACCCCCTCGCGCCCTCGCCCTTCGACATCGCCGCCTTCACTGCCGCCCTCTTCCTCCGCGGGCTCGCGCCTGCCTCCATTAAGAACACCGTCTCGGGGGCCCGCTCCTGGGTCGAGGGCGCCGGGGGCCTCACCTCGGGCTTCGACGCCCGCCTCCCCAGGGACGTCTGCCGAGGCGGGGAGCGTTCCTCCGCCCACATCCCCCGGCAGGCGCCGCCCCTGACGCCGCAGCAGCTCGCCCTCGCCATCAGCCACCTCTCCCGAGCGGGCCCCGCCTCCCTCGTTCCTCGGGCCGCGCTCCTCCTCGGGTACTTCGGGATGCTACGGCAGTCCAACCTGCTGGCCCCGAGCCCCGAGGGGTGGGGCGGCCCCCACACCCTCACCCGAGACGACGTCCGCCCCGCGCCCGGAGGGCTGCGCCTCCGGATCCGCAGCTCCAAGACCATCTCCAGCCCCTCGGGCGCGGTCGCCCTCTTCGTCCCGGCCATCCCGGGCTCCGCCCTCTGCCCCGTGGCGGCCTGGCTCGGGGCCGTCGCCCTCTGCCCCGCCGCCCCGGACGCCCCGGCCTTCATCATGCCCTCGGGCCGGCCCCTCGACCCGCGCTCCCTCACCGCGCTGCTCCGGGGGGCCCTCTCCGCCCAGAGGGTGCCGGCGCCCGAGACCTTCACACTCCATAGCCTCCGCCGAGGCGCCGCCCAGGCCTGCCAGCGCGCCGGGGTCCCCATCTCTGACATCATGGAACAGGGCACCTGGACTTCCGCGGCTGTGCACGCCTACGTGCCCCGCCTCGCGCCCTCGGGCGCCCCTCGAGCCCTCTCCGCCGTTTTGGTGGAGGGCTCCTCGGCACCCCCTCACGCCACTGACTTTTTGACATAAGCCGATTCATAACTATCTTCTGCTCCTTCTGAGCCTCTCTGCTCCTTCCTGGGAGCACCTCATTATTTGATACCTCTTTATTTTTATTACCACTGTGCATATTGTTCATTAATTGTATGTACCTAACATGTACTTCCGCTGCGGCGTGAAATAAACACGCCTTCTTTCCACCCCCGCCTCGCTTTCTTCCTTCTCGCGCATCGGTCGTAATGCGAAGCATTACGTTTGATGCGAGGGAAGGAAGAGACCCTCCCCCGCCGCTGTGGCGCTGCCTACTCACCTCGGCCGAGCCCCGGCTCGCCCCCCCCCCCTCCCTTCCCGCCACCTTCTTTGTTCTGGCGCTCACGCCTCACCCGACGCCCGCTGCTCGCCACATCTCACCCTCCCCCGGGCCGCCAGCATTCGCACCTCACCGGCTGTCGCCCCCCCCTTCCTCCCTTATAAGGCCGCCCGCCGGCTCTCCTCAGGCACTCACCCTCCTGCCGTCTTCCGCCTCTCTCCGCTTTTCCTCCGCCCACCCACCCGACTTCCACTTAACCTCCCACTCCCTAGGGTGGAGGGCTCCTCGGCACCCCCTCACGCCACTGACTTTTTGACATAAGCCGATTCATAACTATCTTCTGCTCCTTCTGAGCCTCTCTGCTCCTTCCTGGGAGCACCTCATTATTTGATACCTCTTTATTTTTATTACCACTGTGCATATTGTTCATTAATTGTATGTACCTAACATGTACTTCCGCTGCGGCGTGAAATAAACACGCCTTCTTTCCACCCCCGCCTCGCTTTCTTCCTTCTCGCGCATCATAGTGCTGTCCCACTGGGAAACCAGGCCGCCGGCACCATGACCTGGTATCCCACTCAGTCACATTATCCTGACACTGAGCACACCAGTCCTTGCCCTATCCTAATAATGCCGAGCGCCTGGCTAGGAAGCGACAAGTATCAATTTTAAAGTCATTGGTTTGACTCGACCGGGACTCGAACCCACGACCCCACGATCTACCAGCACAGGAGTCGGACGCTCTAACTCATTCGGCCACCCCATCTGGTCTCGCATATGGATGGAGACTGCTTCCTAACAGGTAGTTGCTTTCATAGTGGTTAGAACACATG
Organism: Branchipolynoe longqiensis; assembly: GCA_030323885.1. Taxonomy (NCBI): domain Eukaryota; kingdom Metazoa; phylum Annelida; class Polychaeta; order Phyllodocida; family Polynoidae; genus Branchipolynoe; species Branchipolynoe longqiensis. The sequence goes on along the minus strand of CM059194.1, from coordinate 60,162,618 downwards.
TTTGGACCGTCCTACATGTTTGGACCGTCCCATTTTTTCATATATCATATGGAGACTGCTTCCTAACAGGTAGTTGCTTTTGATAGTGGTTGGAGCACATGTTTGGACCGTCCTACTCTTCCCATCTGTTTGTTAGGTTGGTTGGTTGGTTGTGGGTTGGTTGTGGATTGGTTGTTGGTTGGTTGTGGATTGGTTGTTGGTTGGTTGTTGGTTGGTTGTTGCTTGGTTGTTGCTTGGTTGGTTGTTGCTTGGTTGTTGGTTGGTTGTGGTGTGGTTGTTGGTTGGTTGGTTGTTGGTTGGTTGGTTGTTGGTTGGTTGGTTTTTGCTTGGTTGTTGGTTGGTTGTGGATTGGTTGTTGATTGGTTGGTTGTTGGTTGATTAGACGCGTGGCAGATGCGTCCAGTGTGTTCGCTATTTACGCGTGAGAACCGCATGACGCACGCTTGTACTTGACGCCCGTGCGACGCACGCGTCCTGTTTGTCCATAGCTTAATACCGCGGATCAACTGTTGTATGTAGAGTCGTACTCTGAATTCAGACTCATGTTGTCATGACATAGTGATATAAGTATCCTGTTATTGAGAGACAGTCAAATTAGACAAGCAACAGTTTATTAGTGTATATACTTTCATCGTCACAGCTACACTGCTTCATTTAGAGACCAGATGGGATGGCCGAATGAGTTAGAGCGTCCGTCTCCCGTGTTGGTAGATCGTGGGTTCGAACCCTGTTCGAGTCAAACCAATGACGTAAAAATTGATACTTGTTGCTTCCTAGCCTGGAGTTCGGCATTATTAGGATAGGTTCAAATGTTGATCATAGACATTTGGTGCTGACAAAAAGATGTTATTCCACTGAAATATAATTATAAAACAAAATGGCTGGATTTTGCTCATCACCGGGGCCGCTGAAGACATTTACTACTGTTCTAATTATATGGACACACTTCTGAATGCCTCGTCATGCACACACTAAATTCTATCCAGCTGTGCATACATATGAGAAAAAGATACCAACAAATTAAAATATATATATATATATATAGTATAGTTATACGAATCTTACCTGGGTACAGATGATGGATAACTCTTGTTTTCCCGAGGTACAAGCCTCGGGTAATCGTGGACTAGGGAGAAGGAAGCAACATCCGGGTTCAGCAATCTTCACCTAATTATTCAGGATAAAAACGAGCTTAATGATGGAAATCTGATGTTTTCGTTTTGGCACAAGCGAACGTGATAATCGTGGTAGGGTGTGGTGGGTGGGCCCTAGTCCACGATTACCCGAGGCTTGTACCTCGGGAAAACAAGAGTTATCCATCATCTGTACCCAGGTAAGATTCGTATAACTATACTATTTTACCTCGGTACAACGCCTCGGCTACTCGAGGCCGAGGGAGACATTTACGTAGCCTCATTTTTATCCCCAATTTATCTGATGAACATAAATTTGTGTCAGTAGTAAAATCAAAAGTTTGTACATCTCACCCGATCTTGTTA
>CM059194.1:58017095-58212594 GCA_030323885.1 Branchipolynoe longqiensis | reverse complement strand
GCTTGAGTGCTTAATAGAGTAGAACATTGTAACAGATAAGTAATAGTAATTCGGTACAGTTACGTATACCAGCGCTCAACCCATAAGGGTGAGTGGGTGGGAGAGCAAACCTGCTGCTGCTGCCGTCGGGTGAGAAGTGACCAGCACGTGTAGTACGAGAGTGCAGGAAACCTCGCGAGATCAGTTGCCTCGTTAGCAAATTACCTGTTAGCCTCGCCAACATAACTGAAATGTGATCAAGAAAAAATAAGAAATCCTTCTAATCATTTAAGCTGAGCTACCAACATACACTCGCTTTTGAAAAAAAAGGATTAGAGTTCATTCAATGCCCTAGGCATTACCTATGCCTCCCCAGGCATTATCTCTGCCAAAAAGCAGTGGAAAGAACCTCATGCAATCACCTCACGAACAATAGAGAAAAAGGAAGAAATCTTTCTGATCATTTGAGCTGAGCATTGGCTATGCCTCTCCAGGCATTATCTATTGTCATCGCCAATGCGAAAATAGAGAAGAGTATTTCTGACAAATATTATCATTAATTGTTGTATTATTTTTATTAAATAAATAATTTGTTAATATAAATATTATGTTATTATATTTATTAAGTAATATCAATATTTAGAATAATTCTTTATAGACATGGAAAGTGATTTAAGAAAGTTAACATAATTAGTATTATGTTTCATATTTTTATATTTGTTTTTATGTTTTGTAATACATACAGTAATATAGAATAGATTCTCTAGATATCGTAGTTATTTTATTGCATGTTTCTAAGTGTCGTAGGTATTTAGTTATGCATTTCAAACAATATAAACATATGTATTGAACTCTATCATAGTTCCGACCAATGACGTCATGCCCACGCCGATCTTTTGTCATCCACAACAAAAAGAACCTTATGTGTGACAAAACTCTCATGTACATCATGTTTTGTCTAATTTCCCTTCAACCGTCGGCGAATTAACTGTAAATGCATCTTCAGTCAAGCTCGACAAAAACGGTAGTTGCTTCATGCGCGAGGCCGTCGACATCCAATAAGAATAGACTCCCGCGAACTAAACTAAACTAAACTACTCTGCTATTTGTATTCACTTTTCCCCAAGTGAGTACGATGAGTATCAAAAGAGTACATACATTACCAGTCTGAAATAAATTTTCAGGATTTGAGAAATTACTATGATTATTAAGGTAATGCATAAATCAAGGTGCTGTGTCATGCAGTCTTGGTCCTCCACGCACCTGCCGAGTAAGATTTTTGGAACTAGAACAGTTAATACAAACTCAATGCTGTCTCTCAAGCACTAGCATGCAACATCTTTCGTTTCACTTCTCCACCTGCTTAGTCTACCCCAAAAACGAATCCAGAGCACCTAAGTTTTAACAGAGTTACATGGTGTACAGAGCATTTCCGTCATTACTGTGACAGTTCAGAGGTTTTCCAGTAGATAAACAAGTTTCAGTTCGATCAGCCGATCACAACCTCGCATCTGCCACGTTACGTAATACGCCAAGTGCACACCCGCACTAGACCTGGGTACAAACATGATAAATAGAAGACAATGGGAAAAGAGATCATCTATTAATTGTTAGTCTGACGTCACGCTCACCCTCTGTGTACGTTTTACCGTCTATGTCATGATAGAATAACAAGATTTATTTGATACACGGATGTACATGGCAATGTCTATACAACTCCATCCATGTTTATACCATTTCTCGATTTTATACAAATCGTCCATCCTGAAATGTAAGTAGAACCATCAGTAAAGGCCCTGTCACATTACGGCATATGGCGGGAGCGTATTCAAAACCTATGGCGAAAATGAGAAAAAACTTTGCGGGACGACGTATCATGACCTTTGTGACTTCTCGGGTGTTTTTGAGCATATGGGTAACCTATGAGTAGCGTATGTGTAGCATATGGGAGTGTACCGCGGCGTACTGTGATATATTTTGACGGTTTTGATTGCCATGTGGAGCATATGAGTAGCGTATGAGTAGCGTATGCGAAACCTATGTGAAACCTATGAACCTTTGAGGAGCGTATGAGGAGCGTATGCATAGCGTATGCGTAGCGTATGCGTAGCGTATGCGTAGCGTATGCGTAGCGTATGCGTAGCGTATGCGTAGCGTATGCGCGACCTATGTTATCTCTCCACGGTCCGCCGCCGGGTGACTCCTGGGTATATATAGCCTGCAGCAACAGTCTCCCCTCACTCTGCCACCATGCCTGCTAAGTGGAACACCACTGCTGCTGCTGCTTCTGCTACTGCTTCTGCTACTGCTACTACTTCTGCTACTGCTACTACTACTACTACACGTACTACTACTACACCAGCCTCCAGAGCTGCTGTCTCTACAGGAGGACGACTAGGCCGTGGGAGAGGCAGAAAGAGACAGACTTTGCCATGCTCTCCATCACCAGCCTCCTCAGCTGCCTCCACACCTCGCCACTCTCCAGACCACTCTCCAGAACACCACTCTCCACAACACCACTCTCCAGAACACCACTATCCATTGGAGGAGCTGGAGATGGAAGTGGAGAGGTCGACGACGCAACGCTGGCGTCCCCGCTCCAGCTCGCCATCTCCTGCTTCTCGGGGCAGCCCACGGGCGGCGTCCGCTGCCTCCACCGCCTCCACCAGCACCGGTGGCCTCTCCTCGGCAAAGAGAAGGAGGGCAAAGAAGAGCGACTGTTCTCTGTCGGTCTTCAAGGAGGATCAGATGCTGGACTTCCTCCAGGAGAACCCCATCATCTGGAATATGAAGCTGACGGATTACCGCCGCGCAGACAGGAAGGCCAAGATGTGGGAGGACCAGGCGACACTTATGGGGACGTCAACAGTCCATCTCCAGAAGTGGTTCAAGTCGCTGCGGGACACCAACACGCGGCTCCACAAGAAAAAGAGCGGGGACGGAGCCGCTGACCTGACTGAGCGGGAGGAGTGGATCCTGCGCAAGTTCGGGTTCCTGCGGTCCATCGTCCGTCACCGACCGGAGCCCTGCAGGAGTGTAAGTACATAATCTTTTATCGTTCTGACAAGTGTGGCCGTTAGTATTCTCGTAAACCCGCTCGTATTCTAATTTTTTTATGTTATGCCTTTGTTGTATTTATGTAAATAATCTAGTTATTTGTTAAATGTTATGTATTTGTTGTATTTCTTTAATGTTGAGTTGTTGTGTTGTTATTCTTAAATCGAGATATTGACAATAGATATATCGATATATAATCGTTATAAATCCATTTTTGCATTTAAAGTTAAATATTTTTGCTTTATATATTTTAGCTATATTGTTGACTTGTCTTGTCTTTTGGCGAAATATTGATTTGCGTTCATGTTACTTATGTTATTTTATGATTTTGTTTTGCAGTTGGCCGCTCCTGTAGAGGCTCCGCATCTCGATGTCAGCCTGGACGATAATGTGGCGACTGATGTGGAGGTGGCGATGGATGATGAGCTTCCACCCACTCCCCCCGCTACATTCCGAGAGCGGGGAAAGGGGAGAGGGAAGCGATCTGCCCCAGTCGACAAGAACCTCCTCGCTGCCATCCACAAGAGGTTCGACGAGTCTGGGGAGATCCTCAAGGTCATGCAGCCACCTCCTCCACTGCCGGTGATGAAGCGCGTTGCCTTTGCCAACTATATCGGGGACATGGTCCTGATGATGCCGGAGGAGCGGTTTGTGGCGATTTGTGGTGCGCTCAACTGCATGATGTCGCACCATTTGGAGGTGGAAGGAACATTTGTGGCCCCAGTGGCTCATGTGGCTGCACCTGCACCTGCACCTGCTCCTGTGTCTGCAAGTGAGGCATACCAGCCTCAACCGCACCAGTGGACTCACCAGCCACCACCGGCATCAACGTGGGCATCGCAGACACAGGAGTATGTCCATCACTATATGGGTCTGACCCACACTGAGCGTCGCCGCCGCTCCCTCCTCCTTCTACTCTGGAGACGGCACGCCAGAAGAAGCATAATTTATAGACCAAGCTCATGGTGATAAAGGGCAACTCTGTAGAAATGCTGGAACTGAACTTGGAGTGCCTGGACATCCATCCTGTATGGGCAGCAGAGCAGGAATGACCGAAGAAGCCATGCGTCGCCTTTATATACCGAGACCATAGGTCGGGCAGAGGCCGGGCATACGCTACTCATATGCTCTGCATACGCTACGCATACGCTCCCATACGTTACGCGTAGGTTATGCGTACACTACATACGCCAGAGACACGCCGGTGACGCAAGTTGAGCGTATGCGTAACCTACGCCGGCGTACCCCTAGCGTATGCGGAGTGTATGCGGAGCGTATGCGGAGCGTACTCCGGCGTATGAGTAGCGTATGAGTAGCGTATGAACCATACGCTCCCATATGCCAAGAAATTTTCAGCAAGCACAACATTTTTTGGACGGACGTGAGAAAGCGTATGACGGCATATGACAGCGTATGAGGAGCGTATACGGCGTATGCGTAGCGTATGGCGGCGTATGCCGATGTATATGACGTAAAGCGCTTATGCCGCCATACGCTCCCGCAAAAAGCCGTAATGTGACAGCACCTTAAGCAAAAGTGTCAATAATCTTACTATAGCAATGCTACTGTGGAGTCTATCACATCTCCAACATGACTGTAACTCCATTGAATTAGTAATGTTTATTAGTGGCGCAACTTACATCACTACACGCAAACTATGGTGCAAGTTTGGTTAGGAACATAAACATTTCTTATGACTAAACCTCGTAAACCCTGTTGATCAGTTCGAAAGCTGTCGACTTGCACTATTTTTAGTTCATGCTTCATATTTGCGCAATGGTTAGGTATGGCGCAATCATTCCCAATTGGTGGCGCCGAACAAAGAATTTTACCATCCGGCAGAGCCGAAGCACTCCGCATCCGCACTGACATCGATCCCTCCATGGCGTTCTTTGCTGTGATTGGTCAATTCTATGGATCACAGCACAACTAGCAACAAGCGGTTCTGTTCTATGTGCCTGCTGGCATGTAAACACTCCAGTACCAATATCACAAGAATGTATCATTTTAGGTTTTAGTTTTGTTTTATCAACCAAAAATACATTAGTTTGTTTATCTTGTCCAGAAACAATTGCATCGAATGGCAAAGTTGCCTACTACCTTTTAACCTCTCTGTACGAGTTGATCTAGGTGCCAAATCATTCCAATTAAATTTAGAATCAACTATTCAAACCTTTTCTCGATTAAAATTTTTTCGATCATTCCTCAGCCCTCCCACAGTCACTACTGAACCCTGTGCTCTAACTACAATGTATCCCGGATCATATTTCCACTCCAAATGTCCAGATTCATTCACTAATAAAACAACTTCATCACCTGGTTTTAATTTAATTGCATTCACATTTTTCTCCGTATGAGCAATATTGTATTTTTGATTCCTGTCGAATTTCAACTGCTTTCTTTAAAGCAATAGACAAGTCATCTATCCGATATGCTAAGTTCGAATCCTCCATACCTGTAGAATGAGATAGCAAAGAACTATGTTTCGTACCTGGATGTCTACCATAAGTTAGAAAGAAAGGAGAAAAACCTGTACTGTCTGAAGGCACTGTGCGATACGCATATATCACAACAGGTAAAGAACTTTCGCAGAGATTAGCCCGAGAATTTACCAACTTTCTCAAGATGCTTTTTAGTGTTCTATAATAATGTTCCACCATCCCATTTGACTGTGGATGATACGGTGTAGTATGCCTTACCTCCACTCTAAGTTCTCTAAAATGATCTATAATCATTTTATTCTTAAATTCCAACCCATTATCAGAAATAAACACACATGTAATTGAATGGTGAGGAATATAATCAATGAATATGTAATCATGAATACCCTTCGCTGGTTTATCAGGTAATGATTTATATTCTACCCAACCACTACAATGGTCAATTATAGACAGTAAATATCTATTTCCATTGGTACTTACTGGATATGGACCAGAAAGATCTGCAGCAATTACGATACCAGGTGCTACTGGTAATGGCATCAACGGTGGATACACACATGTGCGTCTGGTACAGTTCACTACACAATTAGGACAATTGGTAATTACTTTGTGAACGTCTCTAGCTATGCCAGACCAACGAAAAGTGTTCCTGTAGTCGTCTCAGGGTTTTCGACATAGACATATGACCTACTTCAGTATGAGCTATTTTAATTACAGAATCCCTGTATCTCCAGCAAAACTAGTCGAGAATATGTATCTTTATGTGTAGGAGCAATCATTGAATAAGGAAGATTATCCATTAGCAAATAATAACTTTCTTCATTCCTCCCTAATGTATATTCACACATTTTTTCTGCTCATTCATGGTAGATGCATGTCAGGCATACATTATCTACTCCTTTCATATAGACAATTGGTGCTGAAAATTCTGCTAATAATATTGCCCAACGTTGAATACGTGTATTACTGATTTCCTTAGTGAAAAAACATTTTAGTGGAGCATGGTCTGTGTAAATAGTAAATTCAGCACCATATAAGTAAGGTCTTAGTTTAATTAATGAATAAATTATAGCAAATGTTTCTTTTTCTATTGTAGGATAATTACGCTGAGCAGAAGAAAATCTAGTATTTATTAAATGTACAGGCCTATCTATCCCTTTTTCGTCTTCCTGCACGAGGACAGCACCCAAACTGTACTCAGAAGCATCTGTATACAATATATAAGGCTTAGAAGGATCACAAAATTTTAGAAGGATACATTCTAATAATAGACTTTTTAACTCATTCCAAGCATTTTCATATTCTACTGTCCAAACAAAGCTACATTTATTACTAGTTAAATAAGTAATAGGTGCTACGACATCAGCATAATTAGGAATTAATTGTCGATAATATCCTGCAGATCCTAGTAAACGTCTTACTTCCTTTTTACTAGTCAGAGAAGCCATGACCCTAATTGCAGTAATTTTTTCAGGATCCAGTTTCAAACCTGCTTCACATAGAACGTAACCCAAGAGTTTTACTTCAGACACTCCAAATTCACATTTAGAGTCTTTAATAGTCATACAATTATCCTGCAAGATGGCCAAAATGTTAGGTACATCTTGTTGATGACTTTCCTCGACAGGTGACTATATTATGATATCATCATCTAAATAAATCAAACAACATTTTCCCAAAAACTCTGAGAAAATAAGATTCATCATTCTTTCGAAAACAGCTGGTGCATTAGTTAATCCAAATTGCATGTGTTTAAATTGAAACAGTCCAATACGAGTTAATAGCTATTTTAGGTCTACTTTCCTCCTCTACTATTACATTCCAATAACCAGATTGTAGGTCTATAATGGTAAATATTTTAGCTCCATGAAGTTGATCAAAAATATCCGGTATCCTGGGCAGAGGATAAGCATCTTTAGTTGTCACTGCATTTAGCTTATGATAGTCCCCACAAAGACGAATGGTACCATCCTTTTTTGGCACTATAGTCACTGGTGAAGCCCATGGACTACAACTTGCCTCTATAATATCATCTTCAAGCATTCTATTTAACTCTTTTTCCACAAGATGTCTTTTACTCAAAGGTATCCTATAAGTTCTCTGATTAACAGGATATGCATTATCCGTATCGATATGCATTTCTACAACCTTAGTAACTCTGAGTTTAATATCAGACTCAGGAAATAAAGAAGGAAATTGTATCTTGCAATAGTCTACTTCTAGAACTATACCTGCAATTCCTCTGTTTACTCTATAAACCTATCTATGGATGTAGAATATCACACAAGGAAACAATATCTTTATAACTAATTTCAGCTGCACAAATTTCCATTACATCTGTACCTATGAGCATATCAAAGCTCAGTGAATCTACTACAAAGAAAGGACATAATGTATCGTAAAGAGAAATATACACTATACCTACAATAGGAATTAGATGTCCTCACAGAGATCTCAATCTACTACCCAGATACAATTGCCCATCGGATACACCGTTGTCAATTAAAGATTGGAAAAGAGACAAATGTATCAAACTCTTAGCCGAACCTGAGTCTACAAGACCAGATAAATTAAACCCGTCAAATTCAATTTTAATCGAAGGACGTGCATCAAGTGTGCTTTCTAGTTTCCCGACGGTGTAGTACCGCTCATATTAACGTTACCCGAAAGTTATTTTATTTTATATGGACAATCACGCATCATGTATGCTTCATTACGCAAGTAACAAGATATTGTACGCTTCGGTGCTGAACCATGCCTTCCCCGCCTAAAAGCGTTGCACTGCGGATATGCGTGAGACATACCAACAGGTAATGTCTGCATATGCGCAACTGGTGGACAATTTTCATTGCCCCCTTGCTGTTGTGTTGACAGTGCATGCCCCGCCGTGTGCTGTGCGACTGGAGTGTGCCTACTTACACCGGCATTTTCTAGCCTGACCGACTGCCCTAGGTTTACGTGCGGCAATCCACCACGTACCCCTTGGTTGTAAGAATTGACACGAGATGGTGTGGCAGCATTCACAGCGTCAATCGCCGAATGATCAGAAACTCTACTGCCTAACGACAAGTTACTCATGCACTTCCTAAGAGACTTTATTTCACCTTGAAGTGACTTCATGACCTGAATATCTGAACCAGAGGATTTAGAACCTCTGGAAGAAGAGAAAGACTTGGAAAAATCCAAAGAAGTACCATTTAGACTATCTATTTGCTCATAAATATCTAAATTCCCAAGATGTGATTTCGCACATCTCTGCTTCCTGATAACAGACCTCTCACTGAGAATAGACATTTCGAAGGCTTCTTAAAGAGTTTTTGGTCGGTTTGTTTCCACATACCACATGGTATTATCATCAAGTAAGGAGTCAAGAAATCTCTAAAGGAGTATTTCGAAGGTGTCAGTACCGAAAACTGCACTTGGGAGATCCCAGCCTTTCGCTGCCATAGTCTTAAAATGCTGACAGTATGCAGCTACTGTTTCCCCCTCCTCTTGCTTCATAGCCATCACTACCCCCTTCAAGTGACTACGTTCATCCGCTCTCAAAAGTGTTGATGCTATCACTTCCTTAATTTCTCTCCGGGACCTAGCATTTTCATGCTGAAAAGCTGTGAAAAGAACAGCGTTCCCGTTGCATTGGACAAAGCAAAGCGAATAATGTCCAGGCCTGAAACGTCAGCAAGAGTGCCTATACGTTCGATAAAATCAATCCAATTAAGTGACGTTCCTCTGTCTGACCCGTCTAATAGGGAAACAGACTTGCCGTACGCCTTTAATGATCTACACCGTATCTCTCTCTGCCTGTGCTCAACCTGTTAACAATTCCCGTGCCTCCCTGTGTTCTTTTCTTCCCATATTTCTGTCCTATCCTTTATTTCTGACAAACGCCCCTCCTGCTCTTCTTTAAGAATATCTAACCTAAGTGCCATAAACCTAGACCATGCTTCTATCGCTCCCGTTTCAGTCAAATAATTGCCCAGTGTACATTGACCTTGGAACCATTATTGAAACTCGTCATGCAACGATTCCTCCCTTGAGCGTGTGCGCGGCATCTTCAAGCTGCTGTTGTATGTGGTGGTAGTACAGATTTAGCAGAATTGAATCCAAGTACAGAAATGTCTGTAAAGAAGAAGAAATAGTAAAAAAAAATGATGTAGTGTATCACTATGCTCCCCCCTCTGTGGTAAGGTTCAAGAAAAGCCAAAAGTAGTCCCGTATGAAAAATATATTTCAGCGGCGACGCGAGGCTTCAATGACGGCATGTTACAGACATACCATCAATAAAGTCTAGCGGACCTTCAAAAATAGTGGTATTGTCGGGAAAATCGTTAGCAACCCAAATTCCGAAGAATTCCAAACCCTCACAGAGTAAAAAAATAGAAGAAAAAACACTACCTGCACAGCGCACCAAACAAGCATCAGCACCAGCAAGTTTCTACTGTCAAATCAACACTGTGCGTTAATAACCGTCGCGGTCACCAGTTTGTAGAATCTAATGCTCGGATCTGTGGCTGTGTTTGTATGCTATGGGGATAACAATACAGACAAAGAGAAAGGATGAGAGTAAAGTATAAGAGAAGAGAGTCCAGCCCTCTGGTTTAATGTTTATACAGTTACATGGGTTCATTGTAGAGTATCATACCACCTCCTTCCCACAATGGGAATCCAGCATTCCTGGTCCTACGAATAGGAATCCAGCATTCCTGGTCTCCATGGATACTAGTGGTCTGCCCACCACCAGTAGCTGTACCCCATGGCCACCACCAATCTTGACCTTTTGAGTGTAGTGACCCCTACCCCAGCAGAAGGGCTAGGCCCTGAGTGCAATCACACCCAGACCTGCCAGCACCACAAGTTTATCTACATCACACTCAGGCACCACCAACCCATATATATTATATATAATCTATTATATACATATAAACGCTCGGAGAATTATTGATTTATTATCGATTCTACTCGAGTTAATATTAGTCAACCGCCGTCGTCCGGCTGCTTTGCTGCGGACCTACCGGCCCGGTGTCGTTCGACGCTTCTCGAGCGGTTTGAATCATCACTTGCCTCCAGTTTTTTCGGCAGGTCGTGTTTACTCAGCGACTGCGTAACCATTACGCAAGGGCCAACGGACGACGGCATAGGTTGGCGTTGTTTGCCAGGAGTGCCGGATTGCCTGCTATTACTTTACGATTCTGGTAATCAGAGTAGGTTTACTAAGGCAGGCGGAACTACGCTACATTACAACTTCAAGGACGATTCTACTCCGCTAGGCGAAGGGGAGACGTTCGGGTCAGCGGACGACTGAGAGGTGATGTCGCTACCCTACTGTAGCGACTGCGGATTTAACCATAAGAAGGACGACAGAGAGACGTGTGACGACCATCAGAAACGGATTGCGGTTCATACAAGGAATACGACTAAGATGGTGGCCACTAAGTCAAAGGACGAATCGGGCCAACTGACGACTGCAATGGCGGAATTAACGACGGACGACAAGGAGGAGGCAACGAGACCTGCAATCGCAAATCTGGAGGTGGAATTACGGTTACAGGATCTGCAGGACCATTTAAGGGCTTTGGAGGCAGAGAGAGACAGAAGGAAATCCGGTCGTCCGCTGGCCCGGGATGAGCCAGAAAGACAGGACAACAAGACAGAAAAGTCCCAGTTCAGTACGGACATTCACGCGATTCCTGAGGAAGCACGGCCAGAGCGGAAGGACAGGGAAGATGACGGTCACTCTTCCTATGGCCGTTCGCGGAGAAGATCGAGGGACACCGGATGACGACGACAGACGACACACTCAAGAAGTGACAGCAGTGCTTCGAACCATAGATGGAGTAAGTGGGCATTGAAAAAACACACGTTGGGGGGAAAGGATGTGAGGAAGCTCAACTGCCATGAGCTAATTAATGCTAGTGCTTCTTGGTGCCTTAGCATAGCAGACCTGTCCTTGCAGGACTATAAAGCCTTCCTGCAACATGTGAAGTTCATCACCAATTGTGCTAGGAATGACCACTACAAAGACATTGCACATGTGGAGTACGCTCTTGAGATTTGGAAGATAGCGGAGACAATAGGATTCGCTGCTTCCTCTTCAAAATACCAGAGCGAGAGCATGTCCCACTACAGTGACCAGAACCACAGGCAAGAGAAGACGGGCTATGGATCATCTACAGGATCAAGAAAGTGGCGTTCTCTGTGGTGGAGTGGTTAGATTGTCTGACTTTTTTCTCCTAATCTGAAGGTCAGCGGTTCGATTCCCTGTGCCCCCACCTCTGCCAATTTGGATTTCCACCGCTGTGTATAACTTACAGCGTCATCAAAGGCCGGTTGCTCTCATACCATGTCTATGGTAGGTAAAAAATCCCTTGGGTCGGTAAAAGTGTAGGCTCGGGCTTTCTATCGACAAACTGTCTAATGGTGAAAACAAGCCTATTCAGGCTTATCCATGATAGGCAGTATAAATCTTCAACAACAAAGAAAGAAATCGCCATTCGGACAGTGAAAGCGCTCCTGCTACGCTTGGAACTCGGATGGGATGCGACCGCCCGGAGGACGAGTGCATGTTCAAACACACCTGTTCTAAGTGCGGTGGAAAGGGGCACAAGCGGTATAAGTGCAAGGAGTGACTTGGACAGGAACAGTTCACCGACCGGGTGGAAGCAAGTTCTGTGGTAGCTGAGCAGGAACCCTCAATCGCACATCATGCAGGTAAGTGGGTCAGTGGGCAAGCTAGGGCCCAGCCGACTCAATGGCCCAAGGCAGGTGTGTTGGACAGGGACTTGGTTGACAGGGAGACTGTCAACAGGGAGGTTGCTGAACTGTTAGCTAGCCATCTGGGGGCTAGCAACAATTGGGAGGACTCTGCCCTGGTTAGTGGCCAGAGGCACATACACAGTGTGAGTAGGAGCAGCAACACATTGAATGACAGGCATACACCAACCGACATTATGGCTGAGAGCAGCAGCACAGTTTATGATGGAGATACACTTATTGATTTTGATGACGACATAGGTGACATTACTGACAATGGAGATGGTGGTGTGTTTGACATTCGGGTTGAGAGGCACGGCAAACATTTTGTGCACATTGATACCAATGCTGATAATTTGATTATTTCTTCCAATGTACAGGAGGGAGTGAAGGAGACAGGTAGCATATGGGGTACGGTTAATATAGAAGATGTTGATGGCCGATTGCACATTTGGGATGTAGGAGATCATATAATGGTATCAGTATCCGAGTTGATAGGTGGTAAAAAATTCCATTTTGCGGTATATGAATCATGTTTTCATGGCAATTGCGATTGTACCCACTTCATTGCAGGAAACCGCTTCCAGCTGAAGCCTTGTAGATTTGTAGTAGAACTGTTCTTTAAAGGAGATAATGATCCTAATGCTATATTTCTATTCTTAGGAGTGGTGTAGGGCTTCAGGGTGATAAATGATGATTGCGCTATTACCGATAACACCAGGAAGAGGAAGTCGAGGAACAACTGGGAGCACGATATAATTTATGAAAAGTTTCATGGAGAGCTAGTTGATGAGAACATATCCAGGGTACATGATCAGCCTCAAAGTACACATTCGGTTTTTGTTGTACCGAAAGACGATGGCGGTGGTAGGACCGTCGTCAATTGTAGCAGACCGAAAGGCAATTCGGTAAACCAGTATACACGCGGCATACCCACTACTCTTAGCTACAAAAGCATCAATAACATCACATACTGCATGGAGAAAGGGGATTTTCTATCTACAATAGACATTAAAGATGCTTACAGAGCTGTCTCCATTCATCCTTGCAACAGGCCTCGTCAGTGTCTTGCTATTGCTAGGCCGCTTGGTGACGATGGAGCCTATTACTTAGACAATAGACTGAGCATAGGCCTATCCTCGAGTAGATATATATTTTCCAAAATCCCAGATTTTATTGTGAGATGTGCTCTTAGAGAGGGGTTACTCGGGTGAATAATTACCTCGATGATTTCTGTGTATTAGGTCGAAATAAGTGCGAGGCCATGCAAACCCAGAAGCTAGTGTTAGGCATTATCCACAGGTTAGGATTCTATGTCAGCTGTAAGAAAGTGAGCCAGGCTGGACGGAGGGTGCGGTTTCTAGGGATCATAATTGATGCCGACAAGTTAGAACTCACCCTCCCTATAGATAAATTAGATAAGATAAGACGTATACTGGAAACAATGAGGTGTCGGAGGAAAGCTTCGAAGAAGGAGCTTGAACAGGTCGGGGAATCCTAGCCCACTGTGCAAAGGTGATCAGGGGTGGGCAAACCTTTACGAGAAGGATATTCGATATGTCAGCAAAACTCAAGCAGGGCCATGGAATATATATCATATATGTCAAGGTTGTTCCGAGTAACATGCAGCACCGATCAGTAATAGAACATTTGCATTCCCCCCTTGGCGAATATCGGAATATTTTAAGGAAATAAATTAGAGTCAATGGAAACTTGTTTGGGTGTACCATGGGCAGTGCTGCATGTCTTCGTTATAGCCTTTTTGCATCCACTCTTATTTGCATCCACCCCCTTCCTTAAAACTGATACTTTGCTGTATATGGTGACCTGAGCTAAAAATAACCACTAATGAAAGACGAGAAAAAACCAAGCTTCATTGTTACATCCAGAGTGTCTGTCTTCGAGTGGGAAATTTGATTGAACAGTGAAAACATCCAGACATTCAGTCTCCTTAAAAATTATATCACCAGGAAGCTCAAGTCTTCCACTACCTAACCAGAACAATATTCGGCTGAGATATATATCATATATGTCAAGGTTGTTCCGAGAAGTGACCGTATCTTCCAGTCTCTGCACTGGACCGACAAACATGCCGGCGATTGAAGATTCCGCGTTGGCAGCGCATATTCAAGGCTTCGATCGCAAACATTTGATTCGGGGATGAGGCTGTGCCCGGCAGCCTCGGTCTCGTTTGTTTAAGAACTCGATGACACCAACGACAATATATGACAAGACGCGCTACTCGCGCCTTTCTTTAAAAACCATGCAGTGTTGCCACCCAATGGTAAACAAGGCAATTGGACAGGTCCCTTAGCCCAGCCTGACCATTGAAACAATGGGACAGGTTCCCTAGCCCACCCTGACTGCTGTACCATCAAAGATAATGTATGACAATTATAGTCAAGCATAGTCAATTATTTAATTATATAATATTATTGAATTATTGAATTATAGTGACAATTATAGTGGGAGATATACACTGTGTACAACCTTTTAATTGCCATTTAATGCATCCCTTGTTTGCCGTGGGATGGCGCCACTGCATCTGTATTTCACAGGAAAGTACTGAGTGGTGCGTGTCTTGTTGTACATTGTCTTTGATGACACTATGCACTGGGTGGGCATATTAAATGGACCCGGTGTCGCAGCTTCAGCGCCCGGTCAGTTTCAGCGGCCTGTCAGTTTCATGCGCATGCGTCAAAATCTAACATCATCATCACTAACCTTATAAATTTAATATAATGTTTTTGGTAAAGATGTTTTCTACATGTGTACAAAGCGATTTGTTTCTAGGTGATGTGGTTTTAGAGATATATCACTTTTTCTGTATTTTCTGTATGAAGATTGCTAGCGACCATTGACAATGCCTTGAGTTTGACGGTACGCGCAGTGCAAAACCTTAGTTTTATTCAAAATTGATACAAATCAAGAACCCTAACCTTATAAATTTAATACAGACTTTTTGGTAAAGATGTTTTCTATGTGTACCAAGCGATTTGTTAATAGGTGGTGTAGTTTTAGAGATATTTCACTTTTGCTGTATTTTCTGTATGAAGATTGCTCACGACCATTGACAATGCCTTGAGTTTGAGTCTATACGGGCGGTGGAAACTGACCGGGCGCTGAAACTGCGACACCGGTATAGGCTGCCAAGACTGGAACTATACTTTAAAAAATGCTCTGGAAGCACGCCTTTTCAGAGTGTGTAAGTGAATATTTGGAGGGAGAGTGCCACAATCAGGGATGAAAGTGGTCTGCAGCGAAAAATGCGGAAATCAAGCCGAGATTAGTACACCGACAGCAAATTCCGCAAAAACGTGGATTTTCGCCCATAGGATTAGCACTGTCAGGGAATCGTGGAAAAATCCCGGGACTCAGGTTTCAACTATAATTGTTGTGCCTACGTTATTGCTCATACCTAACCCATTTTTGTTTGAGTTTTATGTTCTAGCAACAGCTAATGTCATATAAGAATGGGATTCGAATGACCCCATTGCTGTCATATACATCTTGATTCCATGGCATTTTGTTTAACGTTAATCGGTGAATACAAAAAGAAATCGCGGAAATCCGCAAAATGGCAGAGATCTTTCATCCCAGCACAATATAGCTAAAGTGCTGAACCTACCTTCAATGGTGGAAAAGACTTATCTACACTATATAATAATATATAGATATTGTACATCATCAGTGCGCACAACACTTTAGCTATTTATATAGCTATATATATATATATATATATATATATATATATATAAGTGCGGACAACACTTTAGATATATATATATATATATAAATATATATATATATATATATAAATATATGTATAGCTTAAGGGCTGAACCTACCTTCAGAGGTGGAAAATGCTTAGCTACCCTATACATTATATATATATATTATATATATATATATTTCATACATAAGTGTGGTCAACACTTTAGCTATATATATAGAGATTATATGTATAGATTATATATCCTCCGAGCTAGTGGAGGGCGAGGCCCCGCGCAGGAGGGAGAGCGGTGAATTCTGGTACCCACCCCCACCACCGGGGCAGGGGGGGGGGGGGGGGAATGCAACCCACTCCAAATCTTATTACATGTGATAACAGGTTTATCAATATCCATATATATATATATAGATATATATATATAGATATATATAAATATAGATATATATATATATAAATATATATATATGATATATATAAAATATATATATATATATATATATAAATATATATATAGCTTAAGCCCTGAACCTACCTTCACTCCCTTCAGAGCTGGAAAACGCTCAGCTACACTAATATAGCCGTCAGTCGGGTGAATCCGCAGGCAGCCGTCACAGTTCAGGTTCTTCAGCTCGTACTGCACCTGGCCGTTCTGGCCGCTGTCACGGTCGAATGCAAACACCCGAAACAGCCGCTCGCCGACGGGCGGGTTCTCAGGCACGTAGGGCGGCCTGCGGTCGAACCGGTCGTCATGGTCGAACACAGGGCTGTTGTCGTTGACGTCCTCCAACGTCACCAGGAAGAAGCATGTGGTGGAGAACGAGCGCTGATCGCCGTTGTTATCACGGACCTGTGGTGGAAGGTGAGCTCAGCTAGGGTTTGGAGCCATGCCAATTTTGTAGGATGGAAAACGGAGTTCTACTTGCACCGGTATTTTTTCTATGTTCTGTTGTTTGTGTGATGGCGTTTGGGAGATGTTTGCCAACCCAGGATATACATATGTATGTATACAAGTATATATGTATGTATATATATATATATATATGTATATATATATATATATATATGACATATATACTACTATGTATATGATTGTGTAGGTGCAGCACGTTGGCGTTCCTGCCGTATGGCCAGTTAACCCTAAGTGGGCGTGGATTCGAATCGCCGCCAGGGGAATTCGGTACTTCGGTTGGGCTATAAATGCTGGGTGCCATAATTTGCGCACCACTTGCTATCCGGACCGCACTTCATCAACACCTCTCTCTATCTCCTCTCTGCTGGCCTTGCTCCTCCTTGATAATGTCTGAAAAGATTACCAGGAGGGGGAGCACGCCAGCATTTCACTTTCTACTCTTACTCTGTATGTGTCTTTGGCTCGCCGGCTGGTCATCATAGAGCAAAGAGACACGGTCCTTTGACTCAACTCTCCTCATTTCTGTTTCCTATGCTCTACCCTTTTTTTCCCCCCGGGCTTATTACTTCTCCCCCTGATCAAGGGAGTTGTTTGCTTGGGTGGGGCCCTTTACCTTATCGTTTATCTCACTTTGTTCTTGTTGCTGGAACCGCTGAACCCATCTTTGCTCGTCCCTTCCTCCTGAATGCTTGCTGCTGTTGACTGGATATGAGTGCTCTGCTACCACTGGACCAGAGAGATTCGGGGCCGCCCCAATGACTCATCATTTGATAGATTGTAAAGATGTCCCCAGCTTCTACAACCGCCCCACCAGCAGATTAATCTTTAACCAAAGATTGGACCGATTTATCGGTGCCTCTCTATATTGCTGCAGTTCTGCAGCCAGTAACAGGCGTAAGGTTACAAACCCCCAAGAAGTCAAGTTTGCGCACCCCTGCCCGCCTCACCCGCGCTATGTGAACTCGTGAAATGTGGGGGGGGGGGGGGGGTTTGGTTTGGTTGGGGGGGGGGGGGTTGGCTTTATTATTCTTTAAGTATTGTGGCATGGTTGGTTGCCCAGCCAGATAGATATATATATTGTTGTGTCGGATGTGTGAATAAAAATATATGTCGGCCATGTCATGTGTCTCCTAGTGCGTAACTTACATACATGTATATACATATTTATGTATATGCATATACCATGAAACCCCCGTTATAACGCGCCCCGATTTAATGCGAATTCTGATATAAGGCGATGATTCATTCAAAATCATTGGACCCAGAATTCCTTAATTGAAAGGTAATTCAATGAACTGAACCCCAATTTAGCACGAGACCCCGCTGTTTTCACAATGACATTTTATGAACACCCAATGATGACATCAAAACGGGGTTTCTCCGTAGTAATAAACCGGGTGCGGTGGCCGAATCGGTAGAGCGCGGGCCTCGCGTGCGGGAGATCAGGAGTTCGGTTCCCACTCAAGTCAAACCAATGACTTATAAAAGTGATACTTGTCGCTTTCTAGCCAGGCACTCGGTACAAATAGGATAGGGCAAGGACTGGTTAGCTCAGTGTCAGGATAATGTGAATGAGTGGGATATCGGGTAATGGTGCCAGCGGCCTGATTTCCCATTGGGGCAGCACTATAAAGGCACCATGAGTGTGCACTGTCACAAGTTGGTACCCATCCTGATATGACCTTAGATGTTGCAAGGACGTAAATCTCCAATAACTCCAATCAACTGTAGTAATAAAGAAATAGCTACCTCCACAGTGACCGGGTACTTGATGTCCTCGCCAATCCGGAAATAGGCGTGGCCATTAATCGGGTTCTCTCTGTCAAACTTCACCTGGATATGTTAATATGCAACACCATATGTAAACTAACCAATTAGAATTTATATTTAAAAACTCCCCAACTGAATAGTGACTTTGTCGTTCATAGAATACATTAGATATCCTACTTTTGGATATTTAAAATGAATTGGTGTTATTCTTTGATGTAGGCAGTGAATGATACCGTATTCTCGTGGGTTAACGCCCTGGATGTTTAAATTGGCAAATCACTGAAGTGGGGGGTGAGCGCTTACCCACACATGGGCTTTTAAGGGGTGGGCGTTTATGAAATATTGGCCTAGTGGGGGGTGGGCGTTAACCCACACATGGGTATTAACCCGCGAGAATACGGTCCTACATTTATGTGTGTTAACTAACCCAGGTTAAATCAAATTATACAAAAAGTAAACCACAAACTGTGGCTATTTGCAAAGCTAAGAGACTACATGACACAAGAAATGTCAATAAAAATCTTCAAGGGCATGGTGCTCCCCTATTTTGACTATGGAGATGTAAACTACATGGGTGCGAGAAAAGAACTACTAAAAAAACTGCAAACACTGCAGAACAGAGCCCTAAAAATATGTCTAAGAGTAGACAAGCTGCACCCAACCTATGACATACACAAAAGAACCAAAGTGAAACTACTAGAAAATAGGAGAATAATTCATTTGAAAACACTAGCAGATAGCTATAGTCAAAGCATTAAACTTCTAACAAAACCACAAAGGGCTACTAGAGCAAATAATGCGCCACTACTAAAGCAGACCAGAAGCCAAATAAAAGCTCATGAGAGAAGCACGCTGGAAATGGCTGCCAAGGTGTGGAATGCCCAAACGGTAAAGGAACGACAAATTCCTGACCTAAAAACTTACAAAAAATATTTGTGCAAAATAAGGCTAGGAAACCCCCAGTAAGCTGCACTTCAAAGGGGCATGTGATATGTCACGGCCCACCAGCGGGACGCCCAATGGAAGGTAACCATGCCAAAAGTAGCCAGATAACACACCACACAGCTACGTACAAGCCTATGATATGTAAATAGGAGTAGGCTAGTCTAGTAATAAGAGTAGAAAAATAAATACATATATACCAAGAAAATCCAAAAAAACTAACATAGGCTACTAACCATACCAACCAATTATCTATCTGCTACTGAAATGCAGGCAATCAAATACCTTATCAGCAGCCACTGTGTGGTAAGATAACACCAACACTACAACTGGCCAGCATTGAAAACAAGCCTGGGTACCCGGGCTTATATGCTATGGACAGTATAAATACAGCCTCAATAAAAAAATATAAAAAAAGGTTACTTTGAATAAAACATCACAGGGAAAACAAGTGAATTAGGGTCTTTTCCAGTCATAAATAAAGATTAGTTGCTTCTTATATAGGTGAAACGGATAGGTATTAAGTTGTTTTTTTCTCACTTTAATGGAGCATCTATATGTACTTTTTCTAAATTAAAGCTACATACTCAGATGCTAGAATCATATTTCCTCAAGTAAAACACCGTACATTATAGATGGCGCCTCAGAGGTGAAACTATGTCAACACTTCAAGCTGCATAGTCCGATGAAGCATCACATTTTCAAAACCAAAACAATCATGTAGACTTGATTCTACATATTTAACTTAGATATTAATGCACATATTGAGAATATATTGCCACATAGAATGGAATACTGAGTCAATTTAATAGAACATGTTACTGTAGAAACCTATAGTTCAGAGTTTTGGCGTGCTTGCCAAAACTAATTTGACATGTTCATACTTCAAATATATCAAAAGTTAGCGATTTAAAACCAAAGTTACTTCAAACTAAAGTAAGGTAGATTATAACAATCAGTTCAATATATTTATCTCAGACAAATGATAGAAACTCAAAACCGTCGGACTATGCAACTTTAATGAAGCATCTATTTATATACCTTTCTAAATTATAGCTACATCGTCAGATGCTAGCATCACATCTCCAAGAGCAAAACACATAGTACATTATAGACGGCTACTCAGAAGTTAAAGTATGTCAACACTTGCCTTTGTCCTCAGTACGGCCCTATTACGGTCGGTTGGATCCTGTTCAATATCGAATGCCGCTCCTGACGCAGGTATTCCCGCCAAACTGAAAGTCAGTTCACCATTTGACCCAGAGTCAGGATCAGTTGCAGTTATCTGTTCAATAACAGGATATATGAACGTAAGTCTAGTCATACGATTGGTTGGTTGGTTGTTGGAGTTTTACATCCTGGCAATATCTAAGGTCATATCAGGACGTGCACCGACTTGTGACAGTGCGCGCGCATGGCAACTTTATAGTGCTGCCCCACTGGGAAATCAAGCCGTCAACACCATGACCTGATATCCCACTCAGTCACATTATCCTGCCACTGAGCTAATCAGTCCTTGCCCTATCCTATTAATGCCTAGCGCCAAGCTAGGAAGCGACAAGTATCAATTTTATAAGTCATTGGTTTGACCCGACGGGGAATCGAACTCCCGATGTCCCACACAGGAACCCTGCACTTTAACCATTCGGCCACCGCGTCCGGTTTAATCGTACAATTTGCAAATACTTACAACATTACGGTACACCCAACTCTATTTTGAATCTGTTGCTGTTGTTACGTCCATTGACAAAGTAACTCAATAATTAAGACATTTTGAGATTTTCCCCGGGGGTTTATTGTATGTGATATGAGAGATAAGTGCAGGGTGTAAGACTAAGAAACAATGTTCTTTATGAAGTACTATGATGTACATGCATTGGTCTTCACTTGCAACATCTGTTTTCTAAATGCCTTTTATGCAGCACCAATAACACACAGACGAATTTGCATTGAGATGAATTTTTTTTTGATGCGCGATAAGAAAGAAGGCAAGGCGGGAGTGGAAGAAAAGGCGCTTTATTGGAACGCCTAGACATAACATACAAGGTATACAGGAGAACAAATGGAAGCAAAGAGAGGAGGCTCATAAGGAGTGATAAGAATAGCTTATACTAGGAGCTCAGGGGAGCTTAGTGTTCATGGGGAGTGGCGCCGAGGAGCCCTCCACCCTCGGAAAATAGATAGGGAAGTAGACAGTTGGGTGGGTGGGTGGAGGAAATGAAGCTTGAGCAGGGAGGATGGCTGGAAGGCGAGTGACTGAGGGAGGCCGGCGGGCGGCCTCATAAGGGAGGGAGCGGGGAGGCGAGAGGCGGGGGAGGTGAGAAAGCGGCGGGCCAGGGCGAGAAGGGCGAGGGAGAAAGCTGAGGGGAAGATCACAGGGAAGGTGAGAAAGCTGGGCGGCGGCAGGAGAGGCGGGGGGAGGGTCTCTTCCTTTCCTCGCATCAAACGCAATGCAAGCATTACGACCGATGCGCGAAAAGGAAGAAGGCAAGGCGGGAGTGGAAGAAAAGGCGCTTTATTGGAACGCCTAGACATAACATACAAGCTATGCAGGAGAACAAATGGAAGCAAAGAGAGGAGGCTCATAAGGAGCGATAAGAATAGCTTATGCTAGGAGCTCAGGGGAGATTAGTGATCATGGGGAGGGGCGCCGAGGAGCCCTCCACCAAAACGACGGAGAGGGCTTGAGGCGCGCCCGAGGGTGCGAGGCGGGGCACGTAGGCGTGGACCGCCTCTGAGGTCCAGGTGCCCTGGGCCATGATGTCGTCAAGGGGCACCCCAGCGCGGTGGCAGGCTTGGGCGGCGCCTCGGCGGAGGCTGTGGAGGGTGAAGCTCTGGTGGGCGGGCACCCCTGGGGCCTTGAGGGCGCCCCTCAGGAGGGCGGTGAGGGAGCACGGGTCGAGGGGCCGGCCAGAGGGCATCATGAAGGCCGGGGCGCCGGGGGGCGCCGGGCACTGGTCGGTGGCGCGGTGCCAGGCCGCGACAGGGCAGAGGGTGGATTCGAGGGTGGCAGGGACGAAGAGGGCGAATACGCCCGAGGGGCCGGAGATGGTTTTTGAGGTCCTGATCAGGATCCGGAGCCCCTCGGGCACGGGGCGGACGTCAGCTCGGGTGATGGTGTGGGGGCCGCCCCAGCCCTCTGGGCTCGGGGCCAGAAGGTTGGACTGGCGGAGCATCCCAAAGTACCCAAGGAGGAGGGCGGCCAGAGGGACGAGTGAGGCGGGGCCCGCTCGTGCGAGGTGGGCGATGGTGAGGGCGAGCTGGTCCGGGGTGAAGGAAGGCGCCTGGCGCGGCACGTGAGTGGAGGCGCGTTCCCCCCCCCCCGGCTGATATCTCTGGCGAGGTGGGAGTCGAAGCCCGAGGTGAGGCCCCCCGCTGCCTCCACCCAGGAGCGCGCCCCCGAGAGCGTGTTCCTGATGGAGGCCAGAGCGAGGGCGCGGGCAAAGAGGGCGGCGGTGTAGGCTGCGACGTCGAAGGCCGACGGCGCGAGGGGATCCAGGTCTCTGGCGACGAGGCGTAGGCGGCCGACGTCACCGACCTCGGCCGAGGAGAAACCTAGAGGCCGGGGTGGAAAGGGAAGTCATCGTGAGAGACATGGACGTGTTTTAGCCCGAGGCGGTCCACCTCGGTCCGCGCCACCTCGGCCCAAGGGCCGGTGAGGTGGGCGCGGCTGAGGGCATCAGCGAGGACGAGATCGACCCAGGGCTTGTGAGTTACTTGCAGGTCAAAGGAGCCCGTGGCCGCCATCAGCCAGAGCTCCCTTGCGCAGGTCCCGAGGGTTGGGTCGCGGGCGCGCCCAGACTCGATGGCGGCAGCAGAGGCCATGATGTCTGTATTGACAACCACCGTCGCCCCTGCGACGTCATCCGGGAGGAGGAAGCGGAGGGCGACGACAAGATTTACCGCCTCCAGCTCGTGGATGGCTGGGTAGCGCGCCCGGAAGCCCACCTCGGGCATAGTAACTGGAACTTGAGTAGGCCCCCCCACCAGTCAGGTAGGAGTCACACTCGATCACGAGGCGACGGGTCTCCTGGGCCAGGAGGTGGTGGAGGCCGTTGGAGGTGCGCCGTAGGTGGCGAACCACCTCAGGTCACGGAGGGCGTCGCCAGTGAGGGTGAGTGAGGTGGCTCCGAAGCAGCTGCGGAGCGCCCCGAGGAGCCGGGTCATAAATTTCTAGGCGGGGAGCAAGCAGCTGCTGACATGGTTGAGGCGGCCTAGTATGCATTGAAGGTCGCGTTTCCCGAGGGAGGGGCGGGCAATGCGGGCCTCGCAGTCGGTGATGAGGGCTAGGATCTAGTCGGGGGCGATCCGGATGGTCATCGCCTCGCTGTCGAGGGCGAACCCGAGCCATGTGAGGCGGACAGCGGGGGGATGGCACTTTCCGGGTGCCACGTTGAGTCCGAGGGCGGCGGTGAGGGCGAGGAAGGCGTCGAAGGCCTGACACGCCCTTAGGTAGGAGCCCTCACACCCGACGAAGTCGTCGACATAGACGAGGGCGTGGAAGCCCTCGCGCCGGAGGATCGAAGCCACCGCTGCGGTGACCCGCACGCACGCCATACCCGAGGAGCGGCACCCGAAGGGGAGGGCGAGGTTTACATAAGTCTGCCCGTTGAGGCAGATGCGGTAGAGGGGGCAGGAGAGGGGGTCGGCTCGGAGCTGGCGGTAAGCGCGGGAGATGTCGGCCGTCCAGACGTAGGCCCCGTGCCTTCATGGATCAGGCGGTAGCCTACGTCTGCGACACAGGGGAGGGTATGATAGGTCCACGATGACCCACCTCTTTCCCGAGTCGGACTTGGAGCGGGTCTTCATGGGGGAGACCTGGGTCCAGGGGGTGAAGGGGTGGACGGTGAAGGGGCCCGCGAGGGCGCCGAGGGCAAGCTCGGTGTCGATAAACTCCCGGATGTGAGGGAGGTTCTCGGGGGCCTCGCGGTGGTTGGAGAAGGTGGGGCGGGGAGGGGTAGAGGCGGAGTAGTTGGAGGGGAAGCCGAACTCGAGAAAGTCGAGGACGGCGGGGTCGGGGTAGTCCCGGAGGCGGGCGCGCCAGGCGGGTATGTGTAGGCCTGAGGGGAGGGGGATGCGGGCGGCCAAAAAATTAGGGAGGCCCGCTTCCCGTAGGGCGGCATAGGTGTTGGTAAAGGTGGGGTACCGGGCCCACACCTCGCCGGAGGTGTGGGGCCAGGTGGAGAGGATGGTGGGGCGGTAGTGGGCGGGGGTGGGGCCGCAGGAGGGAGCGGCGGGGAGGGTGTCCTGGATGTGGGGGTCGAGGACGTCAACGGTGGGCTCGTCGAGGTTGTCTGCCGCGGCAGGGGGAGGGTCTGGGGGGGGAGGGCGAGGAGGTGCGGTGGGGGTGGGAGAGGGGGGCAGCGAAGTCCTGCGGGGTGGGGGGGGGAAGGGGAGGGGGGGGTCGGAGGGAAGGGGAAGGGGGGGTCGGGGGGGCTGAGGAAGGCGGTATCGCCGGGGGTGAGGTGGAGGTCGGGGTCGGTGGTGTCTGTGGTCGATTGGTCGTGGGAGGCAATGGGAGCCTTAGGGGCGGGGTGATGATCCCCGGCTGTGGTGGTGGTGCTGAGCTGGTCAGGGCGTTGGTGGTTGGGCCGTGCTTGAGGGGAGCCAGTGGTGCTCCGGGCGGTCCGGTGGGAGTCCGGCTGGGGGCCGGAGGCGTGGTCTGGTGAGGCGTCTGGGATGGAGTCGGTGCGGGCGTGGGCGTCGGTGGTGGTGGTGAGGTTGTCGGCTTTGGGATGTAGTGTGGGCCGGTTAAGGACCTCCAGGCCGGCCGGGGGGATACCGGCGGACTAAAAATCCGCCGAGGTGGCGGGGGTCGCGCGCTCACGTGCGCGTTTTGCCATGCATACGGCCTCACTATGCATTGTGAGGACCTTTCGCATGTTCGTGCAATACGCGCACGCGTGCCGCTGCTTTGCCCCCGCCGCACCGTGAGCCTCCCCGGATGCGGCCCGGTCGCACGAGGCGGGGTCGCAGTTCCACCCGCTGCAAGGGGACCCGTGGAGTTCCCTACTGTAGGGGACCCGTGTGTTGGCTTGGGCGCGGGGCTGGGGCCGGGGTCGGGCTGGGTCTGCGGCGCGGATGGCTGTGGGGGCTTGGTGGGTGGGCATGGTGAGGAACTCCATCCTCACCATATTGAGGGCAACTAGGTCGTGCCATCCGTGGGGGAGCCTGCCGTCCGCGATCCACGTGAAGACGGTCTCCGAGTAACGGCGGACGGTAGGCCACGGATAGACCAGGTTGTCCCTCAACAGTGTGAGGGTGTGGTGGTTCAGCCCTGGGAGGGAGTGCACGGGGAAGCTTGGGTGGCTGATGAGGGTGAGGAGGGCGAGGCTGTATTCGTCTTTTGTCGCCTCGCCCCGCCTCACCGACTTCCGTTCAGGGCCCCTCTCCACGAGGTCGGAGGGGAAAAGGTAGTCGGGGGAGATACCTTTTCTCCTCCCGGTGTGCTGCGCCTCGGCCGATGCCAGGATTTCCCTCACGGCGTCGGCCGCGGATGCCGGGGTGTGGTCGACGGCATCATGGATGTAGGGCGGGGCGCCGACGGCTGGGCGGTGTGGCGTGTATAACGCTCATACTGCGGGTGTACCGCCCCCGGGAGCGGCGCCTGAGGCGGGGGCAGAGGGTGAGCCCCCCCCGACTACGTGCGCCCGAGGCGCCGGGATGGGCGGTGAGCTGTAGGCCGGGTGTCGGCTCGCCGCGGGCGGGGTCGTCTCCTGGGAGTCCTGGGCGGTCCCGCAGTCGAGTGCGTCGAGGCGAGTAGTTATCAGCTCCAGCGCCTGCAGGATGGTGGCCGTGTTGGCGTCGACGCCCGCGGCCCAGTCGCCCGAGAGGCGGTTGCGAGTGGCCGGAGGGGACCCCGGGGACGACGGGGCCGATGAAGCGCCTCCCGGCGTGCCCAGGGCGGTCTTCCGGGCTCCGCCGCATCCTTTTCCCTTTCTGCTTCCAGGCATGATGTAGATCGGCCCGAGGGTGTTGTGCAGCGGTCCGAGGTGGAAGTAGCCAAGAGGAAATGAAGCTTGAGCAGGGAGGACGGCTGGAAGGCGAGTGACTGAGGGAGGCCGGCGGGCGGCCTTATAACGGAGGGAGCGGGGAGGCGAGAGGCGGGGGAGGTGAGAAAGTGGCTGGCCAGGGCGAGAAGGGCGAGGGAGAAAGCTGAGGGGAAGATGACAGGGAAGGTGAGAAAGCTGGGCGGCGGCAGGAGAGGCGGGGGGAGGGTCTCTTCCTTTCCTCGCATCAAACGCAATGCGAGCATTACGACCAATCTTAGAAGTTACATTACTGCTGGGTTTTGATCCAAGTACACAAAATGACACATTTAATCTGCCCACCTAAAAGGCATTACTTTGACAAATTTGATATATTCATGATTGCAATGGGATGCATCTGATTTTTTAAAGCTGTGCTTGTCATTTTCATAAGCCATGCATGTGTCGTGTTGGTTTCCTTGTTTGTTGGGGTTTTATATCCTAGCAATCTTTTTTTTAATATGGCAGATACCCAAAACCGTCGGATCACTCACCTTTAAGGGATCACTGAATTTAGGGTGTACACATTTGCAACAACAACAAATTATTATATATATATGGCTATATATATATCAATTTGAATTAAATACTAATAGACTGATACTATTCGATTGGTTGTTACCTTACCTGTGGTTTCGTTGGTTCCAAAATGCAACAATTACATATCCCATGTATGTATTTATTAATTCATTCATGAATAGTGCATGATGGTATTGTGTTTCAAGCAAAATAACCAATACTGCACAAGCTTAGCTTACTGCCAGGTTATGAACAAGATGTCTACTCACCGTAACAATAGAAGTGCCAACGTCAGCGTTTTCCTTCAGCGTTGGTTTGTACTGGGTGCACCCCAGTATCCGTGGTGGCCGGTTGATCCCTAAAATGTCCACTGTTATGTTCTGTGTAGTTGTGGGGTTCGTCCCATCACTCAACGTCACGGGCAGATAGATCTTCTCCATCTTGTTCTCTGGGAAGTCTTTTTCCAACTTTATGAGGCCTGTCTTTGAGTTGATGCTGAAGTTATTGTAGATTATGATCCCTGTTGAACACAGAATGGCGACATACACGCATGTGTCGATGATGGGTTGAATTAGTAGCATTTTGACTCAGTTCGGTAAGGTATATATTTTTCCCCCCCCAGCGGTACAGTGAGTGGCGGCTATAGTGTGCAGGGGTGGTGGCGCCACCATCGGAGCTGGGTTTGGGGAGGCTGGAGCAGTAGATGACTAGGACAGACTCCATCAGACCATGGAGCTTAGTGAGTGATGAGGGAAAGGAGGGATATACCGGGTTATTATGTGCTCTATAATCCATTATGGGAATATAAACAAGGACACTACCTATCTTCAGTTCCCTATGTAATAGTATAGCACTGTATCCTATCTAACTGACTCTGTGTAGTATGACATGGGCCACACTGGCACCACCTGTGAGGGGCTCTAGGCACTGTATGCCAGCTGCGTCTGGCCGTTAACACCTATAGGCCCATCGGGACACTCAAATTTTAACTTTAGGTGGGCATCTAATATATCTCCGCCAGAGAATATATATCTTCTTCTCAACCACATCAGTCTTATCGTTGTTCTTTTTATCTGGGGCCAACTGTTTATACTTGTATAATTCTTATACAAATTATATATACTTGTATATATTCATTGATATTTGTATATATTTATATGTATTTATATAAATATATTCAGGTATAGTTATTTATATCTATATATATTTATAGATATTTGCATATATTTATAGATATTTGCATATATTTGCATATATTTATATATGTTTGCATATATTTAAATATATTTGTATGCATTAATATGATGCATAGCGAATTATACGAATCTAGATTATATGGGAACAATGTCCTATTCTGATTCCTCCTTGATGCGTATTGGTGGAGAGCCCCTCCTCTCCTCCCCTAGTCGGGGCGTGAATGTATACAGGTGCCCCCCTCCCATCGCCTCCCAGTCAGGGGGAATTTTTCTTCTCTATTCTACTATGGTCTTCCATATATTTATATTTATGCATATTTATATATATATATATATAACCAGTGGTCCACAACTGGTTCATCAGAGGATGTGGTATGTGCTGTCCTGTCTGTGGGAAAGTGCATGTAAAAGACCCCTTGATGCTTATCGGAAAGAGTAGCCAATGTGGCAGTAGCAGGTCTCCTCCAAAGAAATATGTCAGAATGACCATATGTTTGCATCTAATAGCCGATGATAAAAACCAATATGCTCTAGAGGCATTGTTAAATAAAACAAACTTTTTCTAAATTTATATATTTCTAAATTTATATATTTATCTATATATTAAATAATATCATAGACTATTGATATATATATATATATAATTCCAGTGCGTGAGTGACAGTATTTGTGGCACTGGTAGCGTTGGGGGGTGCTGGCACCACCTCTCCCACCGTGAAAAGGGGGTCACCCATAAAGTAGTACACAACATATGTGTGACCAATATAGGGAATCTACCCTTACGTGCCTTTATACTCGCATAACTTTTATACATCACATAATGGAAACTCACCCTGGAAACTGAAAGCGAATGCTGACCCATCCGGGTCATACGCCTGTACAGCATGTACGATACTTCCCGCCTTTAGTTTCTCTCGTACATACGCCACCTGGTGGCTGGGCTCAAAGACCGGCGAAATGCTGTGCATGTTCTTCACCCAGATCCTGACCATCGCACTGCCCGTCCTACTGGGTGAGCCGCCATCGGTGGCCGTCACATTGAACTCGTACCATCCCATTGGCAGCTCGCCGAGCACCAGCGTTCTGTGGGGAGTGGAATGGCTATTGTTGATTTTGTGTGGCCATGTCATCATTTACAGTATATATATATTATATATATATGCATATGTATATATAATGTGAGAACATATATATATATATATATATATATATATATATATATATATATATATATATATATATATATATATATATATATAAGGAGTATAATATATTATGCGTATATAAATGCCGGAGTTAAAGTACTTATTATTATTATCGTTCTTAATATTAATTATGCCAATATTGTCCAATCAATGTCTTACATATTAAGCCCGGGCCTGCCCTGCAATGGTGCCAAAACGGCGGGTTCGGCCACTGGGCCGCCATATTGGTCAGTCTTCTGCCACCTTTCAAACTTTAACCGGTAGGCATATAATTGCTAGCCAGACAAGCAATAAAGATTGTCCATCCCATCTCCGCCTTGTTCCTCCTTTTGATGTAGGCACATTTATATATATATATATATATATATATATATATATATATATATATATACATATATATTCCTCAATCCGAGATTTCTTTTTGTTCAATTTTTTTGTATTCCAGTTGAGTGAGCGGTGGTGTGTATATATAGATGATGTATAAGTATTGTGCGAGTATAAAGGTGCGGAAAGGGATTATGTGATTATATTAGTATTACTATGTATTTGATGCCGATACCTGCAGCCTACCACACTGGTGGGACTGGTGGCGCCACCACTGCCCCGCTTCATCCCTGGCGGCGCGCCAACATGTTCACTAGCGCTGGGGATTGTTTCTATATATATTATATACCATACATAATCTCGGACTGAGCAAATAGAGTCGATGTAAACTACTCCAGGTGGCGCTAGTGGGTTATATAAGTGAGAAACTGAACAGAATCTAAATAGAAGAAACATAGTGGTATATAGAATACATAATTAAATATGTGAGCATCTTAATTATTTGTGTTCACACGACAGATTAGATGGCACATACAGTACGTACAATGATATATTATAGAGAGCAGGAGAAGGGGCAACGCTCTAAGGAGTAGCAGCAAAGATTGTACTTTAGAATACAGTAGTATCTTTGGTAACAGTGCCGGGGGCAGACGCTTGGAGCGAGAGGCGCCACCTGGAAGGTGGAACGGCAAGTACAAACAAATCCCACGGAACACTTGGAGGTGGTGGGGGGGGGGGGGGATAGTACTTCCGACAAGTTTTACTAGGAGAAAATAACATTAAAAATAATACAGGTATACTACTTATATGGAGATATAGCATAGAATAGTTTGATATTCATATTTACATAATACATTATATAATGCCTATATTCACCAAATGCATTATATCAACGGCATATATTACCAAATATGGCATATGTACCTAATATATATATATGTATATATATAAGGTATATAATCTAAATAACTATAGCTAACTAAATGTGATTCATAATGGTTGCAATTTAGAATAATAGAATACACTAAACTAAACTGTCGTTGGTCTTAGATTCCGATTGATCGTTAGAACATGGCATATATCATCACCATCATCATCATGTTGTCGGTTGCGATGCTTTCATTACTTGACTGCCACTCTCGATTTAGCTCTCTGCTGTGAGAGTTGCGTCCATGAGTCGGTTTTGACATTTCATGAAAGGTGCCTGCAAAAGTGTTGAAGTGCTGCTGGCTTTTGCAAGTTACCAGCGGCACTCTCTCGGGGAGCAAATAGAGGTTTCACACCGGCAAGAACATGTCAAGACAGGCGCAAAACTATTTGTCCCTGCAGTGGCTGGTCGGGAGATGTTGGGAGTTCCATACATCAACTGCCCATAGTGCTGCCACAGTGACATGGTTTTCTGTTTAGGGTTTGCTCCCTTAGGCTTCGGTTCTGTCAAGAACCTGTACCACAAGGCAGTGGTTTACACCTCTGCATGGAAGGGGCGTCAAACTCCCTGAGGTATTGC
Source organism: Branchipolynoe longqiensis (assembly GCA_030323885.1). Taxonomy (NCBI): domain Eukaryota; kingdom Metazoa; phylum Annelida; class Polychaeta; order Phyllodocida; family Polynoidae; genus Branchipolynoe; species Branchipolynoe longqiensis. The sequence continues at coordinate 58,181,233 of CM059194.1, read as the reverse complement.
AATACCTGCAATACCTGCATACCTGGCATATATAATCTATATATAATGCAACTAGATTAACCAATAAACGTGACCAGCAAATATTTACTTTTATGTGTTTTAATTCTGAAATTGTTAACTCTCTTAAAGAATTATTCTGCAGTTGCCATATTTTTAACTCACCTTTCAATTTGTATCTCTGCTCTGGTATCATTAATAACAACTGCCTTAAAGTGATCGTCGCTAACATCGAATAGAAGTCGGCCATTATTCCCCTCGTCTCGGTCTACTGCCATTACTGAAATACAAAAATAATAATTATTAGATACACCGGATATTGTTGGTTTATTGATGTCTCATGCCTTAGCAACACATAAGTTCATAGCATGATATATGTTCCGATTTGTGACAGTGCGCACTCATGGCGACATCATAGACACTGAGACTGAGTGACCAGATGACCTGATATCCCACTCAGTCGCACTAGCATGGTACTGAGTAAACAAGTGCTTGTCTTATTCTATTAATGCTGAGCGCCAGAGTAGGTCACAAGTATCAACTTTGTAAGTCATTTCTTTTACCTCGACCCCCGTTGCCAGGACGTAAAACTCCAACAACCTCGACCTCCTAAATGGGAATCCAGCCAGCATTTTTATCAAGTCAGCCATCCCATTTGGCAGTGATGTCAGTAGAAAAGGTATAGGTGATGCGACAACAAATAACAACAAGTAAACCACAACAAACCACCAAGGATCACATTGCACTATATTTACTCTGACCCACAATGAGAGTACTTTACAACAGCTAAAAACAGTTACAAAACATAAACGAGAAGCAAGAAAACCTAAATTATTACTAAAACTAAATTCCAAAGATTTGAATCAAATTGGACTAGCTGTGCCCAGTGGTGAAAACATGTATTAACACACTTATCCGTTATGAGCAGGGTAAATAAACTGATCACCAAAAGAAAACACCCCCAAAAAAACAGATAATATTTTGTTTAACATCTAAGCTTAATACGGGGGTCACAGTGACAAAAATACAAAATCTTTGAAAAACATTTCCAGAATTGACCAACAACCCAACTTTCAGCTGAGTGTGTTACCCCATTGAATTGGTCTCTTGCTGATGTAACTGGAACATAATTTCTTTTGAGAATAATGCTAATTGCTATTCTTACCTTTGACCACTGATGTTCCTATGGGTGCCGTTTCCGGTATGTTGTACCGAGTGTAGACAGCCGACAAGAAATACGGGGCATGGTCATTGATGTCAATCACATTCACAATCACCTACAAGTGAAGGACACAAAGGGAAAGAAGCAAAGATATAACACATGTTTTGTTTGTTGGGGTTTTACATCCTGGTAATATCTAAGGTCATATCAGGACGTGTACCGACTTGTGACAGTGTGCACTCAGGGTGACTTGACAGTGTTGCTCAACTGGGAAAAACTAAATCACTGGCACCATGACCCGATTTCCCACTCGGGTCACATTATCCTGACACTGAGCTAAGCAGTCCTTGCTCTATCCTAGTTATGCCGAGCGCCAGGGTAAGTAGTGACAAGTATCAAGTTTGTAAGTCATTGGTTTGACTCGGACCGTGTTTCGAACTCCGACTTTCTACATGGGAAGTCTGCGCTCTTACCGATTCGGTCATCACATTCGGTCTAAAGCTCATGCATTTGTTGTGACAATAAACACAGAAAATGGCATTTCTTAAACAACAGTATTTAATAGTCTTAAAAATACTTTTTCCTACCAACCATCACTATCACAGTGTTATACAAAAATCACTTATGAGTTCCTCCTCATGCTGCCCATTCAGGTTCTCAGAGGCTATCTTATTGACCAATCTCACACTTGCACCGTCTTGATTCGAAAACGAGGTTAGTTGCACAACTGCTCCTAGCAGAGCCCTAGCAATTTGTGTATAAAAGTGGATAAAGTAGTGAAAGTATTGTTCCTATATGTTTTAATCTATTTCGGAGCAAGAACAATACGGACAAAAAAAGATTCCTGACATGGATGACAAAAATTAGAGCACATCTCTCAGCAATGTGTGAGAAAAGTGTGCCAGTAATAACAGCTGTGCTGGGGAGTGGCTCTGCACCTCCAGTGGTTCACCAGACATTTAGTGCAATCGCAGATCTCTCAACACTGACCTTGATTGCATTCGAAAGTGAGGTTGCACGCACTTACTGTGGCACCCTGCAAGTGTGGTTTGAAAACTTTAAAAAAAAAAAAAATTCATATCTATCAAATTGTATTGTATGTAACGTAAACAGAAAGAGCATGTTGAAGGTAGTACAGTGTGAAAATTTCATGCAATTATCTTGTACGGGTGCTTTTCTGTACCAAATAAGCCTGTTCAAAGTTGGGCATTTCCTTTTACCGGATTTTATCACTTGTCAAATTGAGCTCTGGACCATTTTAAACCTATTTTTTTAAGCTTTTCCCAAGCATATGTAGTCCTGAAAAAAAATAGCAATGACAAGACTCATCAGTAGGTTAGGGATAAATCAGAATAATTTAATATGGGTGCCAATTTTTTCCACAACCAAGCACCCAAAAGTGGTCCAAAGCAAAATTTGGAAATTGGTGAAATTGAGGAAATTGTGATTTCACGCATTTTTGAAGATGTATATCTTGAAATGTAACCACATCAGACCCCTGGATCTTTGTATTCTCATTGTATAGGCCATGGATTTGAAGGAAAAAATACAGAAAGTCTGATAGGATGGTTACTTTTAATTCTTGGGGCCATCAAAAATGCTATCTTTTTAGTTTTGGGTGACCCAATTAAGTAACAACCTAAAAAAGTCCATATGTTCTTTAATATTAGAGCGATTTTCACGAATGAAGTGTCATTTTATTTCAAATTAAATATACTAACAGGTGAAATCCATTAAATCAAACTCCAAACTATTTTTGAAAATCACTTGGGATACCTAGTTTAAGTAGGTGGATGCTAGAGTTGGCGGTTCGGGGGGGAGGGTAATGGAGGATATAGCTCCGCTAGTTTTATGATCAGGTAAATTCAGGGTCCGTACACATGTGAAGACATGGAATTCAAGGCGATTTCAAGGCTTTTCAATGCTGTTTTGATAGGAATTCAAGACGGTTTTCATTTGGATTTCAAGGGGTGGGGGGGTAAACAATGGTGAATGGCGATTTCGGACTAATTTAAATCAGTGGGGACAATTTAATGGAGTTCAAGGCTTTTCAAGACTAATTACCCATAATTAATAGGCTAAATTCAAGGCTTTTCCAGGCCTTCAAACGGGGCAAATGGAATTCAAGACTGTTCAAGACTTTCCAGGCTCCTTTTGGATCCTGTAAATTATTGTAGTAAGCAGAAAAGTCAGCCGTGGCATTGCCCGGTGAAACCATTTGGTCATTGAAGTAGCTTATCCTGTAAATTGAAGTTTATTATACTAAAAATTACATATATAAATCTAGATATATACTACTCCCACCAAGTCAAGACTGCCAACTAGTGGTCAACACGCGGGAACCAGCAGCTAACTGGCTGACTAGGAAGTGACGTATTATACAACCAACACAGAGAATGTTGAAGGAGTATAAGAAGTGTATAATACTATTATTACTACTAGCAAGAGCGGAACATCTGTGGGTAATGTGATATTTAATGAATAATCTGGAATGGTATAATGGTGGCCGAATCGGTAGAGCGCAGGTCTCCCGTGCAGAAGGTCGGGAGTTCAATTTCCGGTCGAGTCAAACCAATGACTTACAAAATTGATACTTGTCACTTCCTAGCCCAGGTGCTTGGCATTATTAGGATAGGGCCAGGACTGGGATATTGGTGTCAGGACAGTGTGACTGAGGGGGATAGCAGGTCATGGTGCAGGTGGCCTGGTCTCCCAGTGGGGTAGTACTATAAAGTCACCATGAGGGCACACTGTCACAAGTTGGTAGCCATCCTAATATTACCTTAGATGTTGCCAAGATGTAAAACTCCAACAAACAACTATCCTGGCAACATATAAGGTCATATTAGGACATCTAAGGTCATATCAGGACATCTAAGGTCATATCAGGACATCTATGGTCATATCAGGACGGATACCGACTTTTGACAGTGCACTCATTGCGACTTTATAGTGCTGCCCCACTGGGAGACCAGGGCATCAGCACCAATACCTATTATCCCACTCTGTCGCATTATCCTGAAAATGAGCCAACCAGTCCTTGTCCTATATTAATAATGCCGAGCGCCTGGTTAGGAAGTGACAAGTATCAATTTTTAAGTCATAGGTTTGACTCAACAAGGGTTCGAACCGGACGTTCAACTCATTCGGCCATCCGTTCTGGTTTCAGGTAAGTGTTTTGGTTTCGAAAATGCTATGTTTTTTATCAGACGATGCAGCTTTGAAACAAATGTGACCTAGATACAATACTATTATGCATACAAACCGACACAGATGATTCAAAACCAGACACGTCCTCCTTGGCTATGAGAGTAAGCCGGTATTGCCTTGGATCCGTCAAGACAGATATAGCCATCACGCTGTCAACGGGCACCAGCTTTCCTCTGGTGACAGCGCCTTCCTTCCCAGAATGCACCACTTTGAACTTGTTAGGAGGAAAGCTCCCGTCGGCCAGTGCGTCTAGCTTCAAGGAGAAAACTATGCGAAGGTCGTAGAAGGACAGCACCTCTATGCTGGCAATTCTGAAAAAGTGTAAATAAATGTGAAATTTACTTATCTGCTACTGATTTGGTAGGCTACGTATGCTTAATGGAAACACAAAACTTTTTGTTAAAATCATATTATGAAAGATTTACTATGGGAAAAAAATAACGCTGATGGAAATTGTTTGCATGTGCTTACAAGTTACAGTGTGACAATGTAGCTACGCCTCTGCCTACATTCATTAAACATGTACAGTCACATAGAAGGAACACTAAGTCAATGTATTAGAACCTCTCACTGCTGAAGTCTATAATGTCCAACATTTCGATGTAGATCCCAAAGATATTGTTGCATGTCTTCACTTCCAACATCTATAGCATTCCTAGGTGGTCAATCATGCAAGTAGGCCTACTGATCAGGATCAATGTTGCTTTGTTTAGGTGATCCGACAAGAAATAGGTTTTATTTTCAATGCGACATTGGCCTAATTACATAGGTTAAAATCCTAAGTAAGACTATTAAAACGGTTCCTAGACATGTAAAGAGAGGTTGTAGACTATGTCAAGTTATTGTCAGTTTGATTCTCCCAGACTCACGGATTGTTCACAGTCGGGATGTCCTCGCTGCCAAATTCGTTCATGTCGATGACGTACTTCCGCCGAAAGAACTGCGGCGCCATGTCTCCAGCCCTCACCGTGAGCGTCTGTGTCGGAGTTCGCCTGCGCTCTGCTATGCCGACCGTCTGAGCAGAGACGGCCATCTTGAAGATGGCAGCCGGGTCAAAGCGCAGCCTTCCCCGCACCTTCAGCTCCCCTGACCTGGTGTCCAGCGTGAACCGACCAGCACCGCCTGCGAGAGATTGTATAATATTGTGGGTTTCTCGCACGGAGGGAGGGTAGTTAAAGTTGCATAGTCCGATGGTTTTGAGTTTTTGAAATTTTCTGAGATAAACACATTAGGTTGATCATTATTATGTACCTTACTTTAGCTTGAAGTAACTTTTATTTTAAATGTCTAACTTTTGAGATATTTGAAGTGGAAACATGCCAAATTAATTTTGGCAAGCTTGTCAAAACTCTGACTCCATAGGCTTCTGCAGTAATGGGTTCTATTCAATTGCCTCAGTATTCCCTTCTGTGTGGTGATACATGTTTAATAAGCGCACCATTATCTAAGTTAGATATGTAGAATCAAATTTAGATAATTGTTTGGGTTTTGAAAATTTGATATTTTCATTGGACTATGCAGCTTTAAGTAGACTCCCCGCAATTGCCTCTGTGACACGGCTGCTAAACAACCCATGAGAAAAAGTGTCCGGAAACTGGGTTATGTTCATAATAACTACGTGAATTTGTAATCTAAAGTGATAAACATTTAGCGCAAATGCTTTTATTCATCAAAGCCCGCTACTTTTGGTATGAATAATCTATTAAATCATATTGATTAAAGTTGCATAGTCCGATGGTTTTGAATTTCTGATTTTCTTCTGATATAAATATATTAGATCAATCACTAGTATCTATTTTACATTAGTTCAAAGTTACTTTTATTTAAAATGGTAAACTTTTGAGATATTTTGAGTGCAAACATGTCAAATTAGTTTTGGCAAGCTTGCCAAAACTATGACACCATAGACTTCTGCAGTAACAGGTTCTGTTAAATTGACTCAGTATTTCCTTCTATGCAAAAACAAATGCTTAATAAGTGCATCAGTATCTAAATTAGATATGTAAAATCAAATCTAGATAATTTGTTTGGTTTTGAAATTTTGATATTTCATCGGACTATGCAGCTTTAATATTACTTTAAAAGTCTAATCGAGAGGTCTCTGTTGCCACCATCTTTCTTCTTTTTTTTAGTTATTTGTTTGCATTTTCTTCCTATTTCTAAACTCTATGTTGATATAGATAAACCCTGCGCACTGAAACCACTACCTCCACAGTTGATTTACTAAATCAGCTTTGGGTCAGACTTAGGCAGGGCTGCCATTCACCCGTACTCTAGGTAAGGGTGAATCTTTTATTCTAGAAGGTATGGCGATGAGATGAGCTTGAAATAATTTTTATTTTAAATGTCTAACTTTGGAGATTTTCTAAGTGAAAGCATCCCAAATTAATGTTGGTCAGCATGTTAAAATCCTGACACCATAGACTTCCACAGTAGGATCAAATCTAGGTAACTGTTTTGGGTTCGAACATTGTATGTTTTCATCGGACGATGTGGTTTTATAATAGAATCTGTCACTGCTTGCAATCATATGATATCCAGCATTTTGACATGCACACCAACATAAACTTAGCATGGGTTCACTTCAAATATTTTCAAAGTTAACCCTTTAAAAAAAAGTATTACAAACTATGGCAGAAACTCTAAATCATCGGAGTATACAACTTTAATCTCCGGTGTGAAAATGACAACAGCTTGTAAAAACCTACGGGCAGGTGGCGCCGCCGCGTCAGTTTGGGGAACTAGTAGTCCAGAGTAACCATGCTCGTGTTGTATAGGTAAAATGGAGTGCAATATAGTCGATAGAAAACCGGTAAAGAATAATATCCCGGAATGAGGTAATTGAACTGGACTGAATCTCACCTGACTCAATTCGATAGGCGACACTGGCGCCGTAGATAGCTGAGTCGATGGCTGTGAGTTTGTAGATGGTGGTACCCGGCCGGACCCACTCCAGCACGCCGCAGGAGAGTGGCACCGGGGTGTTGGTGAAGAGAAGACTGTGTGCATCGCGCTCAGCCCGGAACAAGCGCACGTCAAGGTCATCTGTGTCAACCCCCAAATCGGACATATAGCTGGTTGGTTGAGTTGTACGCCCTGGCAACATCTAAGGTCATATCAGGACGGTTACCGACTTGTGACTGTGCACTCACGGCGACTTTATAGTGCTGCCCCACTGGGAAATCAGGCTGCTGGCACTATGGCCCAATTTTGCACTCAGTCACTGAGCTAACCAGTCCTTGCCCTATCCTATTAATGCCGAGCACCAGGCTAGGAAGCAACAATTATCAATTTTATAAGTCATTGGTTTGACTCGACCAGGAACCGAATGCCTGATCTCCCACACACGAGGTCTGCGCTGTAGCGATTCGGCCACCTCGCCCAGTAATGACATATAGCAGCACAGTGCAAGTGTCATCACTACTTTCAAACTAGGGCACTTTATGCTCCATCGAATGGAACTAGTGCCATGTAAAGCCAGACGTATGATAATTCCATTATGAAAACATAAAATAACGTGCAAGCATAATAATGCAAGGAACTGACTGAGTGATTTCAAAATTGGGCTGGAAGTGAAATCAATCTGCAAGGACACCCAGCTTCGAAATGTAGCTAAATGTGGAATATACTTTCTAGGGTACCACTTTAGATTGCAGTCTACCTGACCATTTACACTTTAGTGTGCGGTCTACCTGCACTTAACTCTAACCCTAACCTGTAACGCCTAAACCCAACCTTCAATTTGAGGAGGATGCTGATGTGAGTGTTCATTGGTGTAGACTGCACACTAGTGGAATACCAAACTCTAAAGTAGCACCCTTTCTAGGGGGTACATACTCAGAATAACGTTATCTTTAAAATTGTGTAAATAGTATTATAGGGGGGGCGTAATACTATTTAATAAAGTCACGAATTATAGCTTGATTAACTAATTATTAGACTACAAATAAAATAGGCTATCCTAAATGCATAGTAGGCCTATTGATGAATAAATTCACAAAGTAATATATATCACCAATGAGATGCAGTGTGGATTTTTACAACCATCTTATCCTTAATAGATTGTAGGCTTATTCTTAAATAAATTTAGATAATTTAAGTTGAGTCTTCACCACTACTCTGTTATCCACGACTCTACTCCCCCCCCCCCCCAACCCCCGCTTCGTCATTCCCACCTGGGTGTTTTTCTCCCTCATTTCTGCACATGCTGTTGTTATTCAATTGACCAAATAACCTGATATTGTTGTGCTTATTATTCATTAGCGGCGCCTGAATTCAAAACTGTAACTACTACCGGAAGACCAACATCGCCAAAGTTAAGCAAAATTGATCCCTAGCACTAGTATTTGTAGTAACTCAGGGCGGGGGGGGGAGGCTAAGGACTAACATGTGTATACATAAACTCATACTCATAGAGGTGGAAAATGAAATCATCAAAACCCAGCAAACGGAAACAGCCCTATGGCGGCTGCCATTTGTATACTCGTGTTGAATCGCATAATAATAAATCAATAATTCTCCAAGCGTTTATATGTAGATGTCAATAGACTAGTTTGTAATTCCAAAAAACTTTCATGTTTATGCCAAATTGTTCTGTATTTCTATTAATTTAGTTTTGCACTTCGTGCACACCGTTTTCAGCACATGCAAACTCGTCAAACTTCTGTCCACAGCAAATGGTGGACGATAGCAATTGGTTAATAATATATTCAATTTCTATAGACAGTTTCATAATTCCGACTAATGTGGGCGGGTCGGTCCTAAGCATTGCTTATTCATATTAGTTCTATAACTTGCACGGACGAACTGCTCATTTCGCTTATTGTGACAGTCACTGAGTTAGCTTATCACAACAACCTGCCAAATCAGTAGAGAATGAGTAATTCATTATATTAATTCTAACAAACCTGTCCCCTGAGGCGTTGTGACAGTGAAGCGCAGCGTTATGTTAACTTCCTCATTGTGCCAAGCGTCGTCCACAACCGTCACCATCCCGCTGCTCGCATCAAGGCCGAGTCCAAAGCGCGCCTCCCCGAGGAAGACGTACGTCTCGTTCTGCACACTTGGAACACTGGCGACGCTGAAGAGATCTCCGTTGGCGTTCAATGCCAACACAAACACCCTGTCCGGGAGCCTGCGGATGCCGCCAACATTGGCGCCGCCACATCCCAGGTGTGAGGAGAATGTAAACACTGCGAGTAGCCACAGAGCGCCACTGAACACAGCGCTCCCGCGCCTGGGGAACGAGAACGCGGCTGGCCTTTTCATGACAGTTGTGACTTGTGTGTTATCCGTCCTCCCCCCACCGTTCTCCGTCCTCCTCCTCGGAATCTGTTGTTGTTCTGTGGAAGCTGAGGGAGGGTGCGAATTATTAGTTTGCTAGTTTTGCAATCATAGAGAGATTGAGTTCGCATGAAGACGTAATTCACTAAGGCGGAGACTCGACTGGTTATATCGGCGTTTTATTTAGTCATTACGTGTCTAGTTACAGGCTACAGGAGAATCGACATGAGCAATCTGAGGTACAATAAGGTAGACAGCAATGTCATCTAGGTCGCTAAAATTTCAATAATAGTGTTACAATTACTTAAGTGTCCCCCGGTGGCAGGCAGCCGGTGGTTTTGGGGTTCATTAAGGTCCAAACATGTTTCACCGGTAACAATAGGGGCTCCTCCCCGCCCGATCAGTCGAGCCCAAGGACCGCAGCGTATAGTACTCGAACCCTACAACCCTACTCGCCTCGCCCTTATCCCAGTGGTGTGGATGGATGGGGTAAATTTAAGCCATGGTTGACTGTCTGGTGTTTGGTTGCTGAGTGGCGAGCAGCTCGGTGGTTGTCACAAGGTTGGGTTGGGAGAGTCCATTGTGGAGGGGTGGCCGCTTGGTGCGGTGTATCCTCTAGGAGGCAGCACCGGCGCCATGCAGTCACTGATCGTATCTCGCGTTTGAATCCCGTAGGCTGGTGGGGATGTGTTCATGAGTATGTAGGTTGTTGCCGTCTCGTCGCCGCCCGTGAATTACCCATGTTATTTTTAACATGTACAATGCCTTTCGGTTAACTATGTGCATACAGTATACGGGTGTGAGTGATTGGGGTCTTACGTCATTGCAACTGTCACGTGACAGTGTGTCGATGATTAGGGATCTACGTCCTAGCACCTGTGATAGATCCCACATTGCCACTGGTGGTGCTGCCTAGTGTTCACTCAGAAGAACTATTTGTTAAGTTGCAATGGGACACACTTCGGCAGTTCTGGGGGAGCCTACTATTATGCAATACATCAGCTAGAATATAGAAGGATAAACAAGAAAACTGAACAAAGACTGCAGTATAAAACGTAGCTGAACTATCGATGAGGGAAAGAACAGCAACAGAAATCGTCAGTCGTCAAGCTTATAAGGTACGTGTAGTCTATAAAGGCATGCTTACTAGGGTCTTTCAAATGGTAACCACAATATTATAGAATATAGCCTACATTTCTGTCTCTTCTATCATTCCAAATGTTCTTCGAAAAGCTAGAACACAACTTTCTAAACAAGTGAATTTCACAAATAGCTGAAACTACGCTCCCGTCTCCGTACTCGCACATTCCTGGCAAACTTGTTCCCTGCCAATAGATTAATCAACTATTTCAATGATAATGGTTGGTTGGTTGTTAGGGTTTTACATCCTGGCAACATCTAAGGTCATATCAGGATGGGTACCGACTTGTGACAGTGCGAACTCATGGCAACTTTATGGTGCTGTCCCACTGGGAGACCAGACCGCCAGTACCATGATCTGATATCCCACTCAGTCACATTATCCTGACACTGAACCAACCAGTCCTTGCCCCATCCTAATAATGCCGAGTGCCTGGCTAGGAGGCTACAATTATAACATTTTACATCATTGGTTTGCCCCGACCAGGGTTCGAACCTATGGATTCGAATCCCACGATCTACCAAAACTGGAGACGGACGCTCAACTCATTCAGCCATCCCATCCGGTCCCAATGATAAAGACTTCATTAACATTACCATTAGTAAACATTAATAACAATCATTAATAACATGACTTCATAATAGGCTTCTTCACCCTGATGCGCCAGTCTAACCTCCTCTCCCCCTCCCACAATGGGTGGGGAGGCCCCCACACTGTGCCTCGGGGGGACTTCACTCCGGCGCAAGGCGGACTTCGCGTCGCCATCTCTCCTCGCCTCGAGGTTCACCATCCACGGCCTTCGCCAGGGGGCGGCGCAGACCTGGGTGGTGCGGGGCGTCAACCTGGCTGCAATAATGGGGCAGGGCACCTGGGAATCCATGGTGGTCTTCAACTATATACCCCGCCTGGCCACCTCTGAGGCCCCCCGAGCCTTAGCCTTGTGCTTTGAGTTGGCTCCGGCGGCCTCAGAGGTTCCAGCGATCAAGGGAGTTCCCATCGACATCGACGCCGTCGACTAGGTACCCCCTTTGTACCATCCTCCTGCTTTTTGTAATAAACCACCATCCTACCCACACAGTCTCCGGCTTCCCTCATTTGGATCGGCGCATAATTTACGAATTGTGGTTGATCCGAGGAGAGGGGGCCGGGTACCCACGACCAACCTAGCGGGCGAGCAAACATCACTGAACCCCAGACCTCTCCCCGCCTATAACGACATTCGGCCTCGCTCCACCAGTAAACCAGAACAATTTACCACACCCACTCTCTTTTTAAAGGACTACAACGTAGGGGTCGGCTCCGGTGGCATCAGAGGTTCCAGCGATCGAGGAAGCTCCCCTCGATATCGACGCCGTCGACTAGGTCCCCCCGTTGCACCATCCTCTTGCTTTTTGTAGTAAACCACCATTCTACCCACACAGTCTCCGGCTTCCCTCATTCGGATCAACCATAGCACTATGACAGAAATAGCTGAACTAATAGATCATGCGAACTGAATAGGGTCCATAGCAATGACACTTTATAAAGTATAATTTCATCATATTTACATTCTATGTGCATTGACCTAAAAGAGCCATTAGATGTTGTTTCATACCAATTAATTATATAAAAACTTTGTCATCTTACACGAAATTACCACTTAGTTAGCTGGTTTGAAAACAGATAACACCACTATCCAGAGTAGGCATCAATGGAAACCCTGCTTAATTTCGAGCAAACACTGTTTCAGTAGAAATTAACTGAAGGAGTAGTGGTTCCAGTGTGTAGTGTTTATCTATAGTGGCTTAAAGTTTAGAAATTGAGATAGAATGCACAAAGAAAACCAAGATGGCGGCCATAGAAAGCTCTCAATTTGACTTTTTAAGTCTATTAATTAGATAATTTCATCAATTATTCACAGCAAAAATAGTGGGCTATGGTAGATAAGTGTTTGAACAATGTGTTTAGCATGTTAGATTTCAAATTCACGTGGTTATGTCCATAATCCAGCTTTCCAACACTTTTTCTAATGAGTCGTTTAACAATAACATCCCTGTCCTGTAGATAGTGTTGCGGAAGTAACTAGTTTGAAGATAATCTCCAACATATGAACCTGTGACTCATAACTGATTTGCTACCTGACTCATTATATGATCTTCTTATTAAATAGACAGCTTCCGTGTTCAGCGCCATTCTATTCAGCATATATGGGAATGATGTACCAGTCTCATATTGTTGCATAAGTGTTATATGGACCTACCTGTGGCTTAGAGAGATGGGCCTCCGAAATAGATGTAGTATTCCATACTATGTAGCTAAGTGTTGTAATGTCTCCAGGTCGCCACTCAAATGCACAAGCTTCTACCTGTTTGACCTATTATTTCGGTTAGACCTGATAGTACTGCGGCTGCCGCGCAACGTTATCAGCACGAGATTACTGATCTACTATGTCATATGTGGTTCCATTTGTGATTATGGGGTGCTATTTGTAATTAAAACAATTTCGTCTAAATTGTTCGCCATTTAAACATCTAGGTATTGTTTTTCTTAAGCTGAACATTCCATCAGTTCAGCCACACATGAGATTCTTAGCTAAATAGATTTGAGAAAAATAGATTTTGCTTAGGAAAAGACATATTAAGCACTATTTGTGTGGCAGCATTCATTTTGCATTTCATACTAGCGCTTCCTTTCACCTTAATAACCACAATATACACCATGTTTCTGCTATTTTGGACTTGCGTGATCGTCACTAAATCATGTGACCTTTGTTTAACACAACCATCAGGGATGATATGCTGTATCCAACATAGATAGAAAATTTATTAATTATGTGCATAGTTCCTGTATTTATTCATCATGGGAATGAGTTGTGTAGCAGTGTTATGTTTTTGGTGAAACTAATCTTTGGTGAAATAAAACTTGGTAAAGTGGCGAGCTATACCTCGTCAGGAAAACAAATGAACTCAGAATAGTTCAGATTTGTGCCACAGGGTGGTGCATGCTTAGTACTGAACTTTTCCACTTCGTGGTGTAGTGACCTAGATCAGATTTGTGCCAAAGGGTGGTGCATGCTTAGGACTGAACCTTTCCACTTGGTGGTGTAGAGTGACCTAGATTGGTCATGTGACAGATGTTGTTGTGAAAATGGCTGGGTCCGTGGAGAAGGGAGGGTAAAGCTGAGGTATTTTCAATTTTATTTAGAGTAGTTCAAAAAGGAAATATATTTGCTTTAATATAAAATATATGTTAGTACAATTACATAGCCGTTGTTGAATGTAAAAAGGTTTTGGACTGTTTGGGGTTTGAACCCACACCACCAAACAACTTCAGATTACACTCTAACCAGTAGACCACAGAGACCACACATCATTACAAGTCTCAGTTCAGGCTATTTGTGTATAGGACGTCATATATACAAGATGTGTATGTATGCATGCATGCATGCATATATGTATGCATGTATATACAATGTCATATATACAGGCTATATATGCATGTACACTTCTGGGGCCAAATGTATGAAGCAGTGTTAGCGCTCCAGACCCGTGGCTAGCGGCGATCTCCGGGTTAGCGCCGAAAAGTCGGTATGTATGGAGCAGTGTTACGGAAACACCGCGAGCTTAAGGTCGGCTACGCTAACCCCAAGCCATATCAAGTTGACCGTCGGCGTTAGGGACCGACTAGGGCCAAATCTATTCAATGCTATCATATTTAACAGAGTTACCTACTCAAAACGTGAAATTTCATTAAATTGACACTAAAATCAAACCGATATTAATGCCGTTGCTACATCGGCGGCGATATTCATATTGTCGAATCGATGAATGTAAACACAACAAATTGCCGCCGCTGCTGCCGCATCAGCGGCTATATATTAGGCCCAAATCTATTCAATGCTATCATATTTAACAGAATTACATACTCAAACCGCGGCAATATTCATACTGTCGAATCTAAACAAAACAAATCGCCGCCGCCACCGTATCGGCAGCGATATATTAGGGCCAAATCTATTCAATCCTATCATATTTAACAGAATTACATACACAATAAGTGAAATTTCATCAAATTAACCATAAAATCAAAGTGATATTAATGCTGCCGCCGAATTTTGGTCAAATGAAACAAATAATCGAACCGATATTAACTCCTTGGCCGCCGCCGAATCGGCAGCCATATTGTCAAATAGCGGTGCTCGCCGGGAACAGGCTCAGAGGGATTTCCCAAATCTATAAATAACGCATAGGTTAGCTAATGCTGCTGCGCTTTGGCCACATACATTTCCCATGACACATTTATCAACACCGGCATTAGCTAACCCGGCAGCAGCTCTTAAACCGTAGCCTATAAAAAGTTGTTCTTACATTTGGCCCCTGGTGGTGAAGTGGGTCCACTACTCTCCCCACACATATTTGGTTCTATAAACATAAAAACTAAACAAGGTTGTGCTTGGAGAGCATTTGGTTATTTCATTGACCAATTTCATATGACGTCAGCACGTGTATTTAGGTCAGTGCGCGCACTGCTTGGCTGCAGGACAACATCCGGTCACACTGTAAACTCAATGGCTATGAGCAATCTTCATAGAGAAAAAGTTAAATATGGCTGCCATAGAACGCCGTCGATTTCAACTTTAAATTCTATTAAACTATGTTTTATTATATTTTTCAACTCAAAGGCAGTGGGGGAATATTAAGACATGTAAAAAGATGTTTGTTTGTTTGTTTGTTGTTGTTTTACGTCCTAGCAACATCTAAGGTCATATCAGGACGGGTACCGACTTGTGACAGTGCACACTCATGGCGACTTTATAGTGCTGTCCCACTGGGAAACCAGGCCGCCGGCACCATGACCTGGTATCCCATTCAGTCACATTATCCTGACACTGAGCACACCAGTCCTTGCCCTATCCTAATAATGCCGAGCGCCTGGCTAGGAAGCGACAAGTATCAATTTTAAAGTCATTGGTTTGACTCGACTGGGACTCGAACCCACGACCCCACGATCTACCAGCACGGGAGACGGACGCTCTAACTCATTCGGCCATCCCGTCTGGTTCATGTAAAAAGAATAATTTTTGCTTCTTAGATTGTGAAATTAGGCTCTCATTTCATTTCCACGCTTTTTTGATTGCTTTTATATAGGGCTGGTATTCACCCGTGTACTGCGAGTACAGGGTGAATCCTTTATCTAAAGGCCCAGTCACACCTTACCGGACTGGGGAACTGGACAAGAACCGGACACTCTCCGGTGGTGTACGGCGATGTACGGTTCTCATCCGGTGGTGTCCGGTACAAGTTTTGAACATGCACAAAACTTCTACCGGACACCGCTGGACTGACGTGTCCGGTTGGTGTCCGGTTTTGTCCGGTTCATGTCCTGTACCCATCTGGTTCGTGTCCGGTAGCCTCCGGAATTGTCCGTGCCGATAATGTCACCAGACAGCTACCAGACAGCTACCGGATATGTACCGGACGCAACCGGACAATAAACGGATTTACCGTACAAGTACCGGAGAAAGGCCGGACAGTACCGAAGACGCACCGGACATGTCCCGGACAATGAAATCACACAGGAGGGTATAAAGAACATGACGATTAAGTGGTGGGGTGGGGGTGTAGGTGTCTGCTGGGTGGTGTGGATGGGTAGGGTGTGTGGGTAGGTGTGGTGGGCTTAGGATGTGTAGGGGTGTGGTGTGTGGGGGTTTCGTGATGTGGTGGGGGTGTAGGTGTGTGGTGGTGGTTTAGGGATGTGCTGGGGTGTAGGTGTGTGGTGAGGGTTTATGGATGTGGTGGTGTAGGTGTGTGATGGGGGTTTAGGGGTGTGGTGGGATGTAGTTGTCTGGTGCGGGTTTAGGGATGTGGTGGGAGTGTAGGTGTGTGGTGGGGGTTTTGGGATGTGGTGGGGGTGTAGGTGTCTGGAGGGGTTTAGGGATGTGGTGGTGTACGTGTGTGGTGGGGGTTTAGTGATATGGTGGGGTGTAGGTGTGTGGTGGGGGTTTAGAGATGTGGTGGGGGTGTAGGTGTGTGGTGGGGGTTTAGTGATGTGGTGGGGTGTAGGTGTGTGGTGGGGGTTTTGGGATGTGGTGGGTGTGTGGGTGTGTGGTGGGGGTTAGGGGTGTGGTGGGGGTGTAGGTGTGTGGTGTGGGTTTAGGGGTGTGGTCGGGGTGTAGGTGTCTGGTGGGGGTTTAGGGATGTGATGGGGTGTAGGTGTCTGGTGGGGGCTTGGGGATGTGGTGGGGGTGTAGGTGTTTGGTGGGGGTTTAGGGATGTGGTGGGGTGTAGGTGTCTGGTGGGGGTTTACAAATGTGGTGGGGGTGTAGGTGTGTGGTGGGGGTTTAGTGATGTGGTGGGGTGTAGGTGTGTGGTGGGGGTTTTGGGATCTGGTGGGGGTGTAGGTGTGTGGTGGGGGTTTAGTGATGTGGTGGGGTGTAGGTGTGTGGTGGGGGTTTAGGGATGTGATGGGGTGTAGGTGTCTGGTGGGGGGTTAGGGATGTGGTGGGGGTGTAGGTGTTCTGTGGGGGTTTAGGGATGTGGTGGGGTGTAGGTGTCTGGTGAGGGTTTAGGGATGTGGTGGGGTGTTGGTGTGTGGTGGGGTTTTTGGGATGTGGTGGGGGTGTAGGTGTGATAGATTCTAATGATCAACCTAATATATTTACAGTCCGGTTGATGGTCGGTCCGTCCGGTTCTCGTCCGGTACATGTACGGTACTTGTCCGGTACTTGTCCAGTTTCCCGGCGGCAATTGACCCACTTACGCTCCATTTCTATACATTTCGATACATTTTGTCACCGGACACCACCGGACTAGACAATTCTTTGTCCGGTGCTGCCGGTACTCAGTCCGGTGTCGCAGTTTCAGCGCCCGGTCAGTTTCAGCGCCCGGTTGTGGCTTCTGCGCATGCACGGATTTTAAGAGGCCCTGCAAACTGCAGCATGTCGCCGGCGAGCACTGCTATTTGTTTAGTTTACACTCGGCGATTCGACGCCGATCTAGCTGCTACGTTAATATCGCTTGGAATTTAAGGTTAATTTAATTAAACTTCATTATTTGAGTATGTAATTCTGTTAAATATGATCGCATTCAATAGATTTCGGCCTAATCGGTCCCTAACACTGCCGGGCACCAGCGATAGTTACATGCGCAGAAGCCTGGTCCCTAACACTGCCGGGCGCCAGCGACAGTTACATGCGCAGAAGCCACGACCGGGCGCTGAAACTGACCGGGCGCTGAAACTGCGACAACGGTAAGGTGTGACAGGCGCTTAAGTGGCGACCATCTGTTCGAAACAAAGGCCAAGGGACCAGGCTAGGTTCCAGTACCCATAATGACCGCTAGGTGCCGTCTGGATGCATCCACAGTGGCGACCTCTTGTGGAACAATACAAAGGCCATGGGAACACAGGCTGACAATGAACACGTTCTAAAAATCGGAAGTAGGTGGCGCCAACGTCGAGGCAACAACGGCCGTCGTCGATGTCAACAAAGCCTTTCGTTGCAAAACCCACTGATATCTGTTCTATAGTATTATTCTAGAAAAATGCCGTCTAAGGCGGAACTAGGGTCGGCGTAAGTAAGCTATAGATAGTTGCGTGATGTGGCGTGAGAATACCAAGTCGGTTTTCTTTCTCCGAATGTATGTACTGTGACTGTTCTGTGGCATGGCATGAATGGCCGTCTGGACGTGTTCCCACTGCCACTGGCACTGACACTGAGTCTGGGGGTTGGGGAATGGGTGTACACATTTGGAAATAATATCACTAGCAGCGTGCGTGTGTGGTGTGTGTGTTTATGTGTGTACTTGTGTTCACCAACACGTATTCTAGCTAAATATGTTAACTCGATATTTGTATCAACTGTATTTATTTACCTTACATACATACATGAATAGGCATACATACATGAATAGGCATACATACATACATATATACATACATACATACATAGGTACGTACGTACATACATACATTCACACATTCATACATTCATACATTCATACATACATACATACATACATACATACATACATACATACATACATACATACATACATACATACATACATACATACACACATACCAGTGGCACTGGTCTATGTCATCCGCTACCGCTGTATAGGCTATAACTTTTAGCCGATCTCAAGTAATTGCTATGACTAATAAAGATTCTCTACCATTTTAGGAGTTCTCAACATTTATCAAGTGTTTAAAACCTTGAGTCCTAGGCTAATTTATTCCTTTTAAAATATATTCAATGTTGAGTTCATGAATATCTCGTAAATAGTGATGGTTGTCATTGTCACTTGTTAGAGTTAATATGGAGATGTGCATTTTGTAAGTTATTTCTAAAGTTGGATGGTCCGATGAAATGTATTTTTTTCAAAACCAAAACACTTATCTCAATTTGGTTATATATATCCAACTTAGATACTAGTGCATTAGCTAAAGACTGGGGACAGCCTATACAGAATAATTAGTGAATTTATTAGCTCATCCCCTTGGACACCTACTTTGCGACATCCATTATGCAGCAACACTCATTAAGCAATTAGGTCAATCTCGTGGCCTCATTAGCCAAGCCTTCCTTCCAATCACCATATGTAACCTAGTCAGGTTCCAGGATGTCCCACTGGAAGTTTGATGGCACCATAGCCTGAACTGTTTTAAAGATGCATGGTCTGATGAAGCTTTTTTTTTTAATGCCAAACCACATACTTACATTTGATCCTATGTTTCCAACTCAGATGGAACAATGTTAGACTGAAAATCTGAAGGTACCCTGGGTTTTTTCTTGGGGGGGGGGGGGGGGGGGGGGGGATTTTGTACATCAGTTGTTTAAGAAGGGGAATTTTCAATTGCAGACAATTGGTCTTTCTCATTCCACTGCTCCAAGTCCTGTCCTAATAATGCCGAACCCTAGGTTAGGTAGTGAGAAGAATCAATTTTTACATCATTGGTTTAACACAACCAGGATTGAAACCCAGGGGTTCAAATCCCATGACTTACGAAAAAGGGAAGTGGGCGTTCAACGTATTTGGCCACCCCTTCTACTTTCTAGTTAGTTTGAATCCTGTTCTGCCAACTATTTTTTACAATTCAATTTTTTTAAATTTAAAGTTGCACAATTACATCAATAATAAATCAATATTTGTACCCAATTTGATTAATCCTACCTATGGAATTGACTATGGACTGGTTATTAATGATGTAAATTAAATAAATACAAAAATAAAATATATAAAACTATCACATCACATGCCAACAAACAAATGATGGCGCCATAGGTTGAAAGTACCAGTAGACTAGGCTACATTTGAATTAGGTCATCCCACATCACGTGGTCATCGCGAGATGTCAATACACTTCATAGCGAGAGGACTTTTGGGAAGCTTGTCAAAAGTATTTTGGGTTCTTTCAGCTCCAATTGTTTCAAAACTAGCCATTATTCCTCAAAATTACTCCGGGCTAATGATTAGTAATGATCAATTTGATATATTTATCTCAAAAATAAAATAAAAATTCAGACGCCATCGGACCATGCAACTTTAAATAAACATTGTAAAGGTTATATGGCTATTGATTTGGCACCGGTACAAATAAATTTATATTCAGGCGTGACTTCGAATGTGTAGGCCTATGTTGAAAAACGAACCGATTTATATTATATTCGTACCATTGAGCAGAACAAAAAGCACCATCGTATAAAAATACGTCTGAAGTAATACTAGTAACTTGTTTTGACTAATACTAGTAATAGTGTTCTGTTTTGTTGAAAATAATGTAACTATGCGGTATGACTAGGATTGAGAGCTAAGTTAGTGAGCAACAGCAAATGAAAGGAAAACGAATAGGTGGGGGGGGGGGGGGGGAGCACCAAAGTATTGCACGTGAAAGCGGTAAAACTAGGCTTGATGCTAATTCTAGAATTGTTATATTTGAAAGCCAACATTGGGATCTTAACATGTTAATTAACTGCTTGAATCCGCTAGGAATCGAACATGCGGTCTGCATCCCGTGTGGGAAGTGGACACTGCACCACACGTGCTTCCCGGATGGTGTCCTACCCGAGCTTTTACCCTGGTCTCCTTTTTATTTATATTTTTTTGTTCAAGGTTTTTTTGGGGTTGTTTTTTTACCCACACATCCATAGCCATATATTCGTACTTATTAAAGTTTCATAATCCGATTTTCGCAATCTAAGCACCTGGCTAAAATTTATCCTACCATATCATATCTAACTTAAATGTGTGTTCATTTAGGAAATATTTATTGCTGCACAGGAGGAATACCAAAATCAATTTAATCAAACCTTTTACTTTTGAACTCTATGACGTCCAGTATTTCAGTGTGGACACCTTAAATTAGTTTAAGATGTTTTCACTTCAAGTAGTCTATCTCCAAAAGTAGTCTAAATTCAAAGCTACTTCAAATTAAGCGAAGGTATGTTAATTATAATGATCAACCTAGTACAGCAAGGATGAAAGATGTCCGCGATTTCGCGGATTTCCGGAAATTTTCCTGTAGCTATAAGTGTATACTAATACGTTGTTTTACGCTGCAGCACTATCAGCGTATACACCTAATAAATGCTTCAAACGCCGCATCACTATCAGCGTATACTACTAATGTGTGCGTCAAACGGTGCAGCACTATCAGCGTATACTACTAATATGTGCGTCAAACGGCGCAGCACTATCAGCTTATACCAATATGTATGAAACCCGACTTCCGGGAATTTTCAGCAATTCCCTGACAATGTTAAACCTATGGGAGAATATCAGCATTTCCGCTTTTGTTCCCGCACACCACTTTCATCCCTGGTACAGTAAAACCTCTCGATACCGACCCCTCCACAGATCGACCACTCCCCTATTTCGATCGCTTTATTTGGGTCCCAACAATAGACTACATCACGGTTCCAGCGGCGCGGTGCATTGTGGGATGGGTCAGAGCAAAACAACCCTCCCCCAAAAGCACATGGCACATGCTAATACAATGGGTGCAGCTATGAAATATGCTAGTTCCAACTCATCTCAGCTCTTGTTTGAAACATAGAATACTAACTAAAAATATATATATAATAAATTACGATATTAATCTTTTATCCAGCATTGCATTTACATCAATATAATCAGCACATCTTATGCCATGTGCATTTAGATTTAGAAAGATCTAGGCACTCAGACTAGTGTTAGAGCCATAGCCAGTGTACTCAATGCATTGTCAATGGCAGTGAGCAATCTCCATACAGAAAAAGTAAAATATTGATAAAACCACACCACCTAGAGACAACCCGCTTGGAATACATATATAGAAAACATGTTTATCAAAAAGATTATATTAAATTGATATGGTTAGGGTTTTGGATTTCTATTAATTTTGAATAGAACTGACGTTTTTCACTGCGCGTATAGGCAAACTCAATGGCCGTATGCCTTTGCTTTGCTCCCAACGCCGTTTTCAGCGCATGCGCAGTCGGAACTGTGATCTAGTTTATACCATTGTAAGGATATTCTAACTCTCTAAACCAATCACCTCCCTAAATGGACTACTTAAAGTCGGTGCCATGGTCGGTCGATTTAAAGAGGTTTTACTGAATACTAATAAATTGTTTTGTTATGGTAATAAATCAAACCAATCGGATTGTGCAACTTTAACTCACTCACACCCACACTCACAACACCGACACCCGTCCGCCCATCTGTACCAAGCCTCGACTGTTCTGCCTTCGCAGTTTACCTCGTGTTGCAGTAAATGACATTGCCTAACTTTCTAATCTCAATACTGACCAACAAACAGTCGATGCGTTCAAGCTCCACGCCTGTGATCGCCATTCCGTGTGATGGTGAACAACCATGGCATCGCTTTCAGTGACAAACAACGAAGCCCTCTCGGGACCTGAGTCGGGAACTGGTGCAGAAAGCACTGCAGCAACTGCAGAAAGCACTGCAGCAACTGCTGCAGGAGCTGGTGCAGGAGCTGGTGCAGGAGCTGGTGCAGGAGCTGATGCAGCAGTTGATGAACCTCTCACCAAGGCCATGTCCCAAATGGTGCTCTCACGGACTAATTCGTTTGCGAAACCCATCACTATCGTACTGCAGCCAGCAGATCAAAGGTTATTGATATACCCTACTTAAAGGGGGGCTGGGGGGGGGGGAGGAGGCGTATGTGTACTAGGATGGCAAAATGCTGTACTCTTCTACACATCCTTGTATAGTTCTGTACTTTGACAAAATACTCTCCTGCACATCCAGGTGTAGCTTTCTGTTGATATGGCCTATTTAAGGGATCTGGATATGGACTATGATCACCAATTCTCAATATTAACAGAATACTTTTCTGTACATCTTTACATAATGTTTGTGTTTATATAAGTAAGCGTGTATGAACAGTGAGTGACGGGTCGCCCCGCCCTCCCAGTCCCAGAGAGTAGGTCTGTGATGACTGGAGAGCTTACACGGACAGGGAATTGACTCCATGTACCTTGTGCTTTCTTCATGATGGTCGAAACGGGACATAGCTCAGGCTGTAGAGTGTCCACCTGTGAAGGTGTCGGTTATCCTATCGATCCTGCTCAGTGAACCCATTTGCAGTTTGGGCTATTTTCTGTTCCAACCAGTGGTCCACAACTGTTTCATCAAAGGCTGTGGTATGTGCTATCTGTGGGAAAGTGTATATAAAATACCCCTTGCTGCTTATCAGAGAGAGCAGCCTATGTGGCGGCAGCGGGTTTCCTCCAAAGAAATATGTCAGAATTACGATATCTTTGACATCCAATAGCCGATGATACGAATATCAATGTGCTCTAGAGGAGTTGTTAAGTAAAACAAGCTTTACTTTGTTGTCTATGAGAGTGGGACCGGATGTGCTGGCCGGATTGGTAATGTAGCTGTCACACTACGACGACTAGGGTCGACGACAGCCCAACGAGTTGGATTTTGTGAAAACCCGACGACATATGCAAATTCGGGCCAAGTTGGACGACAATCGGACGACATCCGGCCGACAGCCCGACGACATCGGGACGTCAGTGGGACGACAGTGTCTGTGTGTCTGTGTGTGTGTGACTCTGTGTCTCTGTGTGTGTCTCTATGTGTGTCTCTGTGTCTCTGTGTGTGTGACTCTGTGTCTCTGTGTGTGTCTCTATGTGTGTCTCTGTGTCTGTGTGTGTGTCTCTGTGTTTCTGTGTGTGTGTGTCTCTGTGTGTGTCTTTGTGTGTGTGACTCTATCTCTGTGTGTCTCTATGTGTGTCTCTGTGTCTGTGTGTGTGTCTGTGTGTGTGTCTGTGTGTGTGACTCTGTGTCTCTATGTGTGTGTCTGTGTGTGTGTGTCGCTGTGTCTGTCTCTGTGTTTCTGTGTGTGTGTCTCTGTGTGTGTGTCTCTGTGTGTCTGTGTGTGTGTGTCTCTGTGTTTCTGTGTATGTCTGTTTGTGTCTCTGTGTGTCTGCAACAGAGACACAAAGACACAGAGACACACACACAGAGACACACACATAGACACAGAGACACACATACAGACACAGAGACACACACAGAGACACACATAGACACAGAGACACACACAGACACAGAGACACACACAGAGACACACACAGAGACACACACAGAGCCAGAGACAGAGATACACACACAGAGACACACTGATGCACACACAGAGACACACACAGCAACAGAGACACAGAGACACACACACAGACAAAGAGACACACACAGAGACACACCCAGACACAGATACACACACAGAGACACACACAGAGACACAACACAGAGACACACACACACAGACACACACACAGACACATACAGAGACACACACAGACACACACAGACACACACAGACAAAGAGACACACACGGAGACACAGAGACACACACACACAGACACACACACAGATACACACAGAGACACAACACAGAGACACACACAGAGGCACACACAGAGACACACACAGAGACAGACACACACACAGACAAACACACACACACACAGACACACAGAAACACAGAGACACACACACAGAGATACACACACAGACACACACACAGCAACAGACACACAAATACACAGACACACACACAGACACAACACAGAGACACACACACAGACACAGATACACATACAGAGACACACACAGACACACACAGAGACAAAGAGACACACACAGAGACAAAGAGACACACACAGAGACACAGAGACACACACAGATACACACACAGACACACTCAGAGATACAGAGACACCTCAGAGACACACATAGAGACACACACACAGAGACACACACAGAGACACATACAGAGAGACACACACAGACACACACAGACAAAGAGACACACACCCAGACACAGAGACACACACAGACACTGATACACACACAGAGACACAGACACACAGACACAGAGATACACACACAGAGACACACACACAGAGACACAGAGACACATACACAGAGATAGACACAGAGACACACATACAGCTGCTATGGAGAGAAGCGACGACAGCTTAACGACGAAGACGACACCTTAACGGCAAAGACAACACCATAACGACACTGTAACGACACCGTAGCGACAGCCGAACGAGATCGGCTGTCGTCGAACTTTTTCAACATGCCCAAAAAGCCGACGACAACCCGGCGACAGTCGAGAAACTGGAGGTGTCGCGGCAACACCCGAACGACACCGTAACGACACCCGATGACAGAGCAAAACACCAAGTCGTTGGACTGTCGTCGGCCTTGTCATCATAGTGTGACAGCTACATAAGATTGCTGCCTGGCTTCCCATGTGAAATGCGGGTTCGAACTAATGACTTACCACATTTATGCCTGTTGCTACCGAGCCTAGCACTTGGCATTCATAGGATATGGCAATGATTGGTTTCCTCAGTGTCAGGATTTTTTTCTTTTTTTTTCTTGAAGATTTATACTGCCTATCATGGATAAGTCTGAATAGACTTGTTTTCACCATTAGACAGTTTGGCGATAGAAAGCCCGAGCCTACACTTTTACTGACCCAAGGGATTTTTAACCTCCCACACCACATAGACATGGTATGAGAGCAACTGGTCTTTGATGACGCTGTCAGTTATCCACAGCGGTGGAAATCCAAATTGGCAGAGGTGGGGGCACGGGGAATCGAACCACCAACCTTCAGATTAGGAGTCTGACCAGAAAAAAGTCAGACACTCTAACCACTCAGCCACAGACAACACCATAATGTCATTCCATGGGATAGCAGGTCCTGGTGGCGGCGGCTCGATCTTCCAGTGGGGCAGCACTATAAAGTCACCATGAGTGTGCACTGTCGCAAGTTGGTGCCCATCCTGATATGACCTTAGAAGTTGTAAAACCCCAACAAACAAGCTATGAGAGTGGTTCAAGTCCTAATTAATGTTTTTTCTTCCATTCTGTGTTTTCTGAACCTCACTAATCATCTCACAAATCATAAGTTTGAGGGGGGAAATCCTGCATAGTATACATCAGAAACCGCACGAACATGTTTGGTTATAAGAAAGAATATCAGAAATAAGAGTACTAAATAGCACATACATTGCAGATAGTTGAGTCATCCAAAATGTTGAAATAGATCGTCAACCCGTCACTATCCCATCACATATCTGGTCCATACCAATATTGAAGTTATGTAGCAATATACTGGAGAATAAGTGCCTCAGTACAGAAATGGTCGTTCTTATCCATAGCGCGCCCCTTTTAAAAACCCATATGAACATATTTTCAACTGGAATATTACATTACCATCCTATATTATTCAGTATAGTATGGTTTGGTTATAATGTCATATTTTCACTAATTACTTCCCATCGTTCACTTTCGAATCTGCATGAAAAATAACAAAAGATCAAATGAAATGATGGCAAAGTGACTGAACGTAGTTATAACTAAACATGTCCAACAAAATAACCATCAACACAAGCAAATCAAAAACAGTACTCTTCTCGCATAAACAAATGCCAGAAAGAAAACTACACTGTAAGTTAGGAAACCAAACACTAGAAAATGTAGACCATTACAAATACCTAGGCCTTGAGTTGGACAGCCAACTAAACTACAACCTATGTATAAATAAAATTATACAAAAAGTAAACCACAAACTGTGGCTATTTGCAAAGCTAAGAGACTACATGACACAAGAAATGTCAATAAAAATCTTCAAGGGCATGGTGCTCCCCTATTTTGACTATGGAGATGTAAACTACATGGGTGCGAGAAAAGAACTACTAAAAAAACTGCAAACACTGCAGAACAGAGCCCTAAAAATCTGTCTAAGAGTAGACAAGCTGCACCCAACCTATGACATACACAAAAGAACCAAAGTGAAACTACTAGAAAATAGGAGAATAATTCATTTGAAAACATTAGCATATACCTATAGTCAAAACAGTAAACTTCTAACAAAACCACAAAGGGCTACTAGAGCAAATAATGCACCACTACTAAAGCAGACCAGAAGCCGAATAAAAGCTCATGAGAGAAGCACGCTGGAAATGGCTGCCAAGTTGTGGAATGCCCAAACGGTAAAGGAACGACAAATTCCTGACCTAAAAACTTACAAAAAATATCTGTGCAAAATAAGGCTAGGAAACCCCCAGTAAGCTGCACTGCAAAGGGGCATGTAATATGTCACGGCCCACCAGCGGGATGCCCAATGGAAGGTAACCATGCCAAAAGTAGCCAGATAACACACCACACAGCTACGTACAAGCCTATGATATGTAAATAGGAGTAGGCTAGTCTAGTAATAAGAGTAGAAAAATAAAAACATATATACCAAGAAAATCCAAAAAAACTAACATAGGCTACTAACCATACCAACCAATTATCTATCTGCTACTGAAATGCAGGCAATCAAATACCTTATCAGCAGCCACTGTGTGGTAAGATAACACCAACACTACAACTGGCCAGCATTGAAAACAAGCCTGGGTACCCGGGCTTATATGCTATGGACAGTATAAATACAGCCTCAATAAAAAAAAAATTATAAAAAATAAAGGCCCTGTCACATTACGATGCATCTCGCAAGCGTGCGACCAACACGTAAAATCACTTTTTTACGTCAAGAAGCATCAAACTTTTCGGTGGTGGGGGAGGGGCAAAGTTGGACTTTTAGATACTGTATACATAGCGTATGGCCAACTATCGCTAACGTACCTCCCGGCGGAAAATGCTCGAATTACGCTCACAGTATGTTCACAGAACGCCGGTGAACGTTATATAGTTTTTCGATCGCCAGAACTACGCCTCATACATTATATACGTCAAGACATGCTTGACAAATGCTAAACGTACATTAGACGTACATTAGGCATACGTTATCCATACGCTGTCAGTACGTGGACTGTACGTTCCCACTGCCTTTAACATAGGTCAACATAGTGCAACGTTGTGAACAACATTTGTCTAATATACATCAATGTACACCTAAAGCATACATAACTAAGATCCACACATTGTCGAACGTTGTCGTACGTCAAAAGTTTTGTGCAAGCACAAAACTTTGCCGACCCTGTGACATGTGACTTTGTATCTCGATGAAGGTTGACATACATTGACGTATACCAACGAGCGCCTAATGCACGCGTAATGCATAATGACGTATCCCGACATAGCGGCCAAAAATCACATACGTCAGCATATGTTGGCGCTATGTGTTGTAATGTGACAGCCCCTTAACAGAGAAAGTACTCAGGATACAGTCCATATATTTATGGAATTTCTATTTATGTATTTGTTTTAATTGTATATTAACTTCTAGAGA
Organism: Branchipolynoe longqiensis; assembly: GCA_030323885.1. Classification (NCBI taxonomy): domain Eukaryota; kingdom Metazoa; phylum Annelida; class Polychaeta; order Phyllodocida; family Polynoidae; genus Branchipolynoe; species Branchipolynoe longqiensis. Next base: position 58,152,685 of record CM059194.1, on the reverse strand, counting down.
ACAGGGTAATTGGTCTTTGTACTTTCTTTAATGGCTTCGTGATTTAAGTCCTTTCATCACGAGGATATAAAACTGACCTCAGCCTCACTTGTAACACTGCTGTGTCACTGCCATTTTACTTTGCGGAACAGAGCAGCTACACATTTGTGTCACAAAAGGCCACATATGTCAATCCTCTATCTTTGATTAACCCTGCTAAATTAACTGATGTGCTAAATATTACTGCTACTGTCATTAAAGCTGCATAGTCCGATGAAATATCAAATTTTCAAAACCAAAGCAATAATCTAGTTTTGATCTTGCATATCTAACTTAGATACTGATGAACTTATTAAGCATTTGTTTCTGCATAGAAGGCAATACTGAGTGAATTTAACAGAACCTGTTACTGCAGAAGTCTATGGTGCCAGAGTTTTGGCAAGCTTTCCAAAACTAATTTTCCATGTTTGCACTCAAAATATCTCAAAATTTACCATTTAAAATAAAAGTAATGTAAAGTAGATACTAGTGATAGATCTAATATATCTATCTCAGAAAAAATACAGAAATTCAAAACCATCGGACTATACAACTTTAAGCTTCGGCTTTGTTTGATATTTAACTTTCACCCACCGAATTGGTTCCTTCCTGTTATCTAATAATGTAAATTTAACTCGGCGTCCAGTAACTGCACAATGAAACCATGATATAAACATATACAACTTTGTGTTTTTTAAGTTGACGGATAGAGGAATTGTATTTATCAAAGAAAAAAGATACCTTAAACTGGAAATTATAGTTAAATATTGGTTCTTGAGGAGATTTAAGCATTTGTCAAGAGATCTCACTTGTCTTACATATAATGGTTCATAAATTTAAGAAATAGAGAAATGGGTTTCATACTTCTATGACATGTCATTTAGGAATTTACAATTGATATATGGTATTAAATATTATTTTGCCAAGAATTATAGTAGTCAATTAACGATCAGCTTCTATATGAGCTATGTTGAGGAGATGTTTTTAGAAATTGGTTGACCAAAATTGGTGTACCCTTAAGTCATCATCCGATGGTTTTCATTTTCTACCATATTCTTTTAAATAAATATGTTAGGCTGATTGTTACTGTTAGAAACTACTATACTATCGTTTGGAGTAACTTAATTTTGAAATGGTTAACTTTGGAGATATTTGATGTGAAAATATGCGAGATAATTTTGTAGAAGTGACAGGTTCTGTTAAATTTACTAAATATTCCTTCTATGTAGTAACAAAGAAACTTGTAATAAATATGCCAGAATCTAAGTCAGATATGTAGGATCAAATCGAGGCAAGTGATCTGGTTTTGAAAATGTTATGGGTTCATAGTCCTATGTAACTTTAATATTTACAAAGAAATCTTAAGGTGGCCTAATGAATTTCTGTATTTAAAAAAAACCTAGATTTTATTTTTAAATTGTCTTAGTAAGCACATTACAGTTATATAATTAAATGAACATGTCATTGAAGTTATCGCAATATAATCTCAAATACTTCCTACGCCACTACCATCCCCATCATCAACATCAAGAGAGTACTTTATGGTCGATTGTTCTAATGTGGTTTTTGTAATAAGTATTTCATTACTTGACTTCTTTTTCTAATTGTCAATAGTACCTCACTCACCGCGATTCCTGTCGACCCACAAACGATGTTAGGGAGTAATAGCCAGCTACAAACGGAGGAGGTAGATAAGAAGAAGAAGAAGAAGAAGAAGAAAAAGAAGAAGGGCAAGGCGCCCAGTGGAAAGAAAGCTAGGGTCAGCTCATATGATATCCAATCAATATATTAAGATATCGTGGCGTTCTCTGTGGCGGAGTGGTTAGAGTGTCTTGACTTTTTTCTAGGTCAGACTCCTAATCTGAGGGTCGGCGGTTCGTTCCCCGTGCCCCCAGCTCTGCCAATTTGGATTTCCACCGCTGTGTATAACTTACAGCGTCATCAAAGGCCGGTTGCTCTCATACCATGTCTATGTGGTGTGGGAGGTTAAAAATCCCTTGGGTCGGTAAAAGTGTAGGCTCAGGCTTTCTATCGACCAGCAGTGGATTGGGGAAGACCAGTCGTCTGTGACTGGGATTTCCCCTGCTTGGGACAACTAATGTACCAAAAAAAAAAAAAAAGAGAGACAAATAAGTGTTCACACTTCATGTCTACCATTCGCTATATCGCTATATATATCGTTGATAACGCATCCTCAATAGTCTGATGAAGCTGACACTGAACTGGTATTGCAGTGCGATATAATTTTGTGTTTACTCACATGTCAGATTTTCGTTTTATGCTAAAATATTGAGATTTCAGCCTATATTTATCAGAATTACTGATGTTTGAAATGTACGGTCAATGATAAAACTAGCAATCTTGCATAGGTAATTACAATGTTGTTTCAGCACCAGGAACTTTAGCGGTATGCAGATCGCTTTTCTGGTTAATAACCCATCCAAACAATAATTCAGTTGCCTCCTGAGTTTTGTTACGACTTAGTTCTTGAGAATACAGTATATTAGGGATCTGGTCTTGAGCCTGCTAGTTATGCTCATTTTTACACTATGTGGTGCGTGGGATATTCCCGAATTTCCCAATTCTCCTGCGGCTGGTGTATAATACCAACTTTTGCTCACCCCTGTGACCCAAAGTGGGTTTTATGGAGGACAATTAGGCCGTCACTCACTTAGTCATTCAGTCAGATGACTCAGTTTAGGCTTGCCTTGTGGAACACTTCTCAAACTTCAAAGGTCTCTGACTGGAGCATAGTTCTAATATTCTTAGAAACATTTTTGACTATAAGTATAAAAACTATTATAAATAGCCTATAAAAATGAAATAGAGAGAAAGAAGGAGATAGACAGGGGGAGAGGGAGAGAGTGGAACAGAATAGTCACATGGATTTTGTTGACTAAGAAATTGTATTATATATTTCCCATATAGCAATTTTAGTAGCTGATTCTGTAGTCCAGTGGTAAAGTACTGGCTATACATGTTTGGGTTTCGAATCCCAATATGTTTTACCTTTTAATGTTGTTTTTATATTATTTTTATTTCCCTATTTGTGTTTCAGATTTTGAATGTAGGGAAATTATGCATTGAAATGATGCTCGTTTTCAGTCGCTCATTCATGTATCCATGGAAGAGCTCCTCTCCCTCACACTCTAACAAAGCGTTCTCGAGCACAATTTCACTGCATAATTTGTCTAATCTAGTTGAAAAACACATGTAAGGAAAGAAAAACCTAATAATAGTTTGTTGGGTTCATAAAGTGTTAACAATTTAAAGAAAAGTACAGCAAAACTGCGACTCCTCAAACCTATGCCATGCCTAGAATCGGTAGACTGGGTTGTACTGAAGCACATTTATAGTGATATAGCGAATGGTAGACAGGAAGTGTGAACACTTATTTGTCTCTCATTTTTGCTTGAGTGCAAGTAAATAAGCAACACAAGGAGTAATTAGTAGCATGTGGTGAATAAGGGGTCAAATTTTCCTGGATCATCAGCACATGCTTTTTCTAATCTATTCTTGAATGAATTAATTGACTCGGCATCAATAACATTTTGTGGGAGACTGTTCCATATATTTATGATCCTGTTTGAGAAACTATGTTGCCTTAACTTTGAAAGTAAATGCCTGGAACGCACTGCCTGAACATGTCATAGAAGCGCCTTCTGTCAACGCCTTCAAAGGCAGACTGGATAAGCATTGGAGGGGGCTGCAATATTGCACACATCCGGTACTCGATGCATTTAATCCTAGTAAATCAAATTTTGACATGCATCAACCTGATATAGGCTTATAAGCCTAACAAAATCAGAACCGGATGAGTATGAGTATGAGTAAATGGCTCTGGGTTTTACTAGTTTGAGAGTATGGCCCCGACTGCCTTCTCTTTTATTCAAGGTGAAAAATTTGTTCATATCTATTTGATCAAAACCCTTCATAATCTTAAATACTTCAATTATGTCACTTATTTTCCTTCTGTAGGAAAGGGTAGGAAGTTTCAATTCCCTAAGCCTTTGTTCATAGGGTAGGTCCTTTATAACTGCAACTAATTTCGTTGCACGTCTCTGAACCTTTTCGATCTCCAGAATATCTTTCCGAAAAATTGGGCTCCAAATTTGTGGACAGTATTCCAAAATTGGCCTAACAAGAGACTTAAATAGAATTGTTCTTGTTGAGGCGATGGAAAGTTCTTATAATTATTCCTACTCTCTGGTTAGCATTTGAGATGATAGTCCTCATGTGTTTCTGAAAGGAGAGTTGGGAGTCGAAGGTTACACCCAAGTCCTTTTCATAGCTATCTTGTTGCAGGACAGGGTTCTTCATATTATAGGCATTTGTCAAGAGTTCAGCTGTCATCCTTACTTATACTTATACTTATACTATTCGGCTGTAAGTTAGGCTTTTGGGGCTGCCAGCTGATCTGTGCCATCGACACTGGTTAAATCACCACTACTCCTTGTGGTGCATATGCCTAACACTCTCCATGCACATACTTGGTTATATAAACAGAAAAAAGCATGCAAAGGTCTGCTTGAATGCAGCAGCCAATACCGACAGAATAATCTAAAAGTGACCTAATAAAGCACCACTTTTCCCTTTTCACAGGTTAAGCTAGAAAAGGAATGCTATTCCCTGCGCACGTCTGGTCAGCGCTATAAAGACTTCATTCGGCGCATGGATATCTGGCTCCAAGATAACGCCACGCGGACCGTTAAGCTGTTCAAAGTGGTTGATATTAGCGGAGGAGGTGTCTTACCATTTAAAGAGATAAAACTTGGTAAGAATTTTTAAAAGCTCCATAAACCGATGAAAGTACAGTAAAACCTCCCTAACCTCCCACCTCCACAGATCGACCACTCCTCTACATTGATCACTTTATATGGGTCCCAACAATACCATTGTAACCATATTCTAACTCCCTAAACCGACCACCTCCCTAAATGGACCACTTGAAGTCGGTCCCAAGGTCGGTCGATTTAGAGAGGTTTTACTGTAATACATTTTCAAAACTAAACCACTTACATATATTTGATCCTACGTAGCCAGCTTAGATACTGGTGCAATCATTAAATATTTATTGCAGTCTGGTGCTGCTATGCTTTAAAAAAAAATTAAAACGGGTAAGTAAAGCCAAATGTCTAGTATTTCAAAATGGACAGCAAGGTAATTTTGTATGTTATCAATTCAAAATATCTCCAATGTTAATCCTTGAAGATAAAGGTTACTTCAAATTAAAGTAAAATAGATGATAGAGATCAACCTTATAGATTTATATAGATAAGAAAGGGGGGGACATACACTCACTGACTCAGTACCATCGGATTGTGGAACTTGAATTATTCTGGGGGTCTTTTTTGTTTGAAGGCCATACAAATTCTCTAAAATGATCATTTGCTTATGGAAGGTGTTAAAATGGTCTAGCTATTCTGTTAATCGGTAGCATATTTTTTCAAAATGTTTTATTAGCTAATATCACAAAGCACAATTGCATCAGAGCTAAAGTGTCGTGAAATTGGAAATGATCATCAGAGTTGATATCTACACAGCCGTCAAAATCATATTTTCAATATAAATTCACAGATTGCAACACCGCATCATTCATGATATTTAAATTTGTGTATTGTACTATTCGCGAATATAGTTCTTACATTTTTTTGAAATTAGTATTGAAGCGGGTTGATTTCTTTTGATTTTTTTCAAATGTTTTTTGAAGTTATTAAGTGTGATTAGCTGATGGGTGCGGGAACACATTTTAACTAACGTACAGTGTCACCAATCTCTCATCTACAGGACTAATGGACCTTAACATCCCATGCAGTGCTGTTGAACTTCACCTGTTCTGTCAGACCTTTGACCACTTAAACACTGGGGAGGTGCACTACGAGGACTTCCACAAAGGAATGCTATTTTCCAGGTAAAATATCTGAAGCACCTTTACCTCAAAGGCACTGGACATGGATTGAAATGGTCAGTTCCTTCCGTCTCTCTTTCTCTTCATTTTGAGGAAGGTGGCCTACTTGAGTGGGTCACGTGTTGGTGTCTTCGGTGTTGATGTTTATAGCCCTAACCTGTGTGCACCTACCAGGTCTGATACTTTGTATTAGGATAGGGCAAGGACTGGTTGGCTCAGTGTCAGGATAATGTGACTGAGTGGGATATCAGGTCATGGTCCTGGCGGCCTGTTATCCCAGTGGACACTATAAAGTCGCACTGTCACAAGTCGGTACCCGTCCTGATATGACCTTAAATGTTCCTAGCACGTAAGAAAAAAACTAAGAAAAATCTGATACTTTGAACATATGGTTTGTGTGCCGTACAGTGCGGGGGGAGGGGGGGGGGGCAGTTGCCACTGGGATTGACCTGTTAATCACTAGCTTTAACTGTTCTGACTTTTAAATTGTAAGTATGTCAAGTGTAGCTTTATAAGTATTAGACAACATATTTCCCATAGCTATTTGTAGATGCTAAATGTTCATAAGGAGCAATTTTAAACTGTTGCGGTGTACTCTTTATACAGACTGGATCTTGCTTTTAATGGGGTTTATTTTTCTTCAAATAACTGATCATAGAAAAGCAGATATGAGAGATCTATTCGATGACGTGCAATAATTAATTATATAATCCGCAGATAGCTGATATTGTAGTTAGTATGATGATCCTGCCTAAAATAATAACGAAACCTCCTAATTCGTATTACAAAGATAACAAAATCCGAACATGCTCATAGAAGCACTAATCTATTTCAAGATGTTCGATTGTTAATACAACAAAACCTCTCTAACCGACCACCTTCACAGATCGACCACTCCCCTATATCGATCGCCTTATTTGGGTCCCAACAATACCACTGTAACTATATTCTAACTCCCTAAACCGATCACCTCCTTAAATGGACCACTTACAAGTTACAGTCGGTCCCAAGGTCGGTCGATTTAGAGAGGTTTTACTGTATACCAAATCTCCTACTAAGCAAATGCTATATAATCCCATATAAACGCGATAATTGCATCACATCACCCTCTGTTTGATTAGTTCTTAAGCTACCCAATTCGTCTTTGTAGGGAAGTAGAAATGAACTACACCGAATCTGACAAGCACTCAGCTGTTGGCGGCAGAGACTGGGTATTTAAGCGATGTGAGGCCTGCAGGATGAAACGATGGGATGGAGAGCCATACAGTGAAGCCTTTCCTACGTAAGAACAACATTATTAAAGTTACACAACGCGATGAAAGCATTACAAAAATTCTAACAACGCATTTATCGAGAATTGATCCTACATTTCCTGCTCAGATACTGGATCACTCATTGTGTATTGCTGCATAGAAGAGCTACTAAGTCAATGCAATAGAACCTGTTACTGCTGAAGCTGATGGTGTCCAGCATTTCAGTGTGCACACCAACATTTATTTTGCATTTTTTCACTTCAAATATCTCCAAAGTTAACCCTCTAAAATAGAAACTATTTCAAACTAAAATGAACTAGATTATGATGATCAACCTAATATATTTATCGAAAATATATGGCAGAAATACAAAATGATCGGACTATGAAACATAAAGCAGTTCTCGCCAGACCTCTAGAATGTGCATAGACCGTGGCTTTGCCTCGGTCGATCTGCATTCCAGATGTAGTAAGACCTTTACGGAGGCACCTTGTAATGGTGATGAATGAAACTAAATGAAACACTCTGAATATTAAAACAATAGTTACCCAGAATATTAAAATTAACTCGTTACCCAGAATATTAAAATTAACTAGTTACCCAGAATATTAAAATTAACTAGCTACCCAGAATATTAAAATTAACTCGTTACCCAGAATATTAAAATTAACTAGGTACCCAGAATATTAAAATTAACTCGTTACCCAGAATATTAAAATTAACTAGTTACTCAGAATATTAAAATTAACTAGCTACCCAGAAAATTAAAATTAACTCGTTACCCAGAATATTAAAATTAACTAGGTACCCAGAATATTAAAATTAACTCGTTACCCAGAATATTAAAATTAACTAGTTACCCAGAATATTAAAATTAACTAGCTACCCAGAATATTAAAATTAACTCGTTACCCAGAATATTAAAATTAACTAGTTACCCAGAATTTTTAAATTAACTCGTTACCCAGAATATTAAAATTAACTAGCTACCCAGAATATTAAAATTAACTAGCTACCCAGAATATTAAAATTAACTCGTTACCCATAATATTAAAATTAACTAGTTACACAGAATATTAAAATTAACTCGTTACCCAGAATATTAAAATTAACTAGCTACCCAGAATATTAAAATTAACTAGCTACCCAGATCAAAGAATTCGGTATCGAGTATATAATTAATTTGGTTAAACTTAGTCTTTTATATAACTAGCCTAACGGTACAGTTTCAGTTTCCGGCTTGGGGAGGACTGAACCCACAGGGTTATGGGTTCAATATTCATCTAACAATACAAAACATTTGCTACCTGATTTGATTGATTCATTTGCTACCTTGCCTGGCACTGGATCTCATTGCATAGAACACGAATTTGTTGGCATAATATTGGAAAATTGGAGCTTGAGTCGACTTTCGCATCACGTTGCCAGTTGCAAGTGTAACAACACTGTCATGAAACCACCAAGAGTACGCACTATTATAAGTCAGTATAACTCAAATACACTGTTTGCTTTCTTTTGCCACCACTGCGACAGGTTCATTGAGGCGTCAATGTATCTGATGCCCTTCGACACTTTCAAGGTCAACCCAGGCAAGGTGACCTTGTTGGTCCATTCGCACCTATTGGTGGCGGGATTGTGTTCACGACTCGCCGAGGAATCTAATGTCCTGTCCACAATGATAGTGGTATTCACCGAGAAGTTGCGAGAGGTGAGTATAGTTTATTCAATTACTTCCATCTCGGAAGGCCAAAAAGTTACTCAGTCAGTGATAAATACTATACTGTGGAACGTTGTGAGGCATCTTGGAATCCGACAGGTGGCAGCACAGAGAAACTAAGTTACAAAGCATTCAACTACTGTTCATAGAAGTATATGCCAGTGAGTATTACTGTTTGCTGCCTGTAGCAGCAAGTTTCCCGGTGATGCAGTGCGTCAAAAATATTGGAAGCGAAGAATTTTGTTTGTGGGAAAAAGGGTCTTGTGGTGTTCTCTGTGGCAGAGTGGTTAGAGTGTCTGACTTTTTTTCTAGGTCGGACTCCTAATCTGAAGGTCGGTGGTTCGATTCCCCATGCACCCCCCCCCCCCACCACCTCTGCCAATTTGGATTTCCACCACTGTGTATAACTTACAGCATCATCAAATGCCAGTTGCTCTCATACCATGTCTATGTGGTGTGGGAGATTAAAAATCCCTTGGGTCAGTAAAAGCAAAGACCCTATAATACTAAGACGGCTCACTCAGCCTGTACTGTGTAATCAAAATGATTAAACCCACCACTTGGTGCGCTGGCTGTTCTCTTGGTTAAACAGGTGCTATATTATATGTATAAATGTATATATGAATGTGAAAGATGTGTGATGATGGCGATGCTGATGATGGTGTGTATTTCTTCATAGCAATTTCATATTGATGTGTATTCATACTTACCTATCTCATGTATAATATAATTGTATGTGTTTACATGTGAAACACCAACCAGCAGCCGGGCTGATCAAACCCACCTCAAGGTGGCACTGCGAAATTTACATTACCATGGGAGAGATACAGAGTGAGCCGTCTTAGTATTATAGGGTCTTTGGTAAAAGTGTAGGCCCAGGCTTTCTATCGACAAACTGTCTAATGGTGAAAACAAGTCTATTCAGACTTATCCCTGATAGGCAGTATATAAATCCTCAAGAAAAAGAAAAAAATAGAAATGTTAGATTTTCCAAAATAGGGAACGTGGGTTATAAGAATGCATACCATCGAGTGAGGACCACCTCAAATAATAGGAAAATGGGAAACAAACCATTGAAAAAGTAATATTGGGGAAAAGAAGTACCATAGGAATATAATAAGTAGATAATTAGTTTTTTTAAATGGCGTCCCAACAGCCCTTATCCAAGAAATATCACTGCTTGTAGAAAGATGAGGCTAAGCAAATGGTAATACTATACTCAGCTATGTAAAGCTATTTTCTATATTTATGTTTAGCATTAGCCTGCATCCGGACAGGTACCAACTTGTGACAGTGCGCACTCATGATGACTTTATGGTGCTGCCCCACTGGGAAATCACGCCGCTGGCACCGTGACCCGATATCCCACTCAGTCACATTATCAGGACACTGAGCTAACCAGTCCTTGCCCTATCCTATTAATGCCGAGCGCCAGGCTAGGAGGTGACAAGTGTCAATTTTATAAGTCATTGGTTTGACTCGACAAGGAACCAAACTCTCGATCTTCCGCATGCGACGACCGCGCTCTACAGATTCGGCCACAGTGTCTGGTTGATGTTGCTAGAACAGAGAAACTCCAAATTACTGTCCAATATAATGAAAGCGTGTTTCTTAGAAAGAAATTGTTATTGATTATCTCTCTAGGTTCAGTACATGATGCCACTACATTACTCACTCGAAGAATGTGGCTTTGTGGGTGGACCCCAAGACAACCCGCTGAAAATCAACCTGTTCTACGATTACAAGTTAGACTTCCGAGACTGCCCGCTTCTTCTGTGTGACCACTACTTCGGAGAGAGGACCAAGAGTCATGTATAATGTGTGTCGGGGTGTGTGGGTGGAGGAGGGGGGGGGGAGTATGGAGTAAAGGTTTAAAGCTGCATAGTCTGATGAAGTATTTGAAATTTTCAAAACCAAAACAATTATCTAGATTTGATTCTGCATATCTAACCTAGGTACTGGTAGACTTATTTAGCATTTAGTGCTACACAGAAGGGAATACTGGGGCAATTAAATACAACCTGTTACTTTAGAAGCCTATGGCGTCAGAGTTTTGGCATGCTTGCCAAAATTAATGTTACATTATTGCACTTCAAGTATCTCAAAGGTTAGGCAGTTACAATAAACCTTACTTCAAACTAAAGATAGGTAGATATCTCTAAAGTTAGCCATTTACAATAAATGTTGCTTCAAACTAAAGTAAGATAGATATCTCTAAAGTTAGCCAGTTACAATAAACCTTACTTCAAACTAAAGATAGGTAGATATCTCTAAAGTTAGCCATTTACAATAAATGTTGCTTCAAACTAAAGTAAGATAGATATCTCTAAAGTTAGCCAGTTACAATAAACCTTACTTCAAACTAAAGTAAGGTAGATATATCTAAAGTTAGCCAGTTACAATAAACCTTACTTCAAACTAAAGTACAGTAGATAGCTCTAAAGTTAGCCAGTTACAATAAACCTTACTTCAAACTAAAGTACCGTAGATATCTCTAAGGTTAGCCAGTTACAATAAACCTTACTTCAAACTAAAGTACAGTAGATATCTCAAAAGTTACCAAGTTACAATAAACCTTACTTCAAACTAAAGTACCGTAGATATCTCTAAAGTTACCCAGTTACAATAAACCTTACTTCAAACTAAAGTACCGTAGATATCTCTAAAGTTAGCCAGTTACAATAAACCTTACTTCAAACTAAAGTACAGTAGATATCTCTAAAGTTAGCCAGTTACAATAAACCTTACTTCAAACTAAAGTACAGTAGATATCTCTAAAGTTAGCCAGTTACAATAAATGTTGCTTCAAACTAAAGTAAAGTAGATTATAACAATCAATTTAATGTTTATCTCAGATAAAATAACAGAAACACAAAACCGCCGGTTTAACATTAGCATAGATATAATTATGTCATAGGATAAGTAACAACAGTTTTAATAATATCTAACATTATTGGATATCGGAAGAAACAAAGACCTTACACTGTCTGACATTAGATATATCATTATATATATAAGTTATAGGGTAAGGAACACATTTTCTTTTAACTTTCTGACATTCAATTCAGTTACTTTTTCAGTTACTTTTATTCCAGAATATCACATCCACTTTTTGTGCTGGGGGGTCGTCAAACAAACAGACCAAATAAAAACAACTATAAATATAACCTAATGGCTTGAAATTATAGATATATGGGGTATCTTTCCAGTGATTTTACAATGGAGTTGTCGTAATGTACCCCATTAGCTATTCTGACACGATTATTTATTATGACATGGTTTTGGGAAGGAATTGAGATTCAACACTGCTTGGCATTAATTTAAAAAAAAAGATATATGGCATTCAGTAGGCAACAGAGGTTTAGCACTATCTGACATTATAGTGTACGGGGAGGAACAAGCATTGGAGATGGAACAGGGGTTTAACATTGGTATTAATACTATTATTGGGTTGGGGACGTATTATTCGGGTTTACCACTGTTACATTATGATTATTATTGCTATTAATATTATTTTATGTCATGATCCGCATCAATAAATGATAGATTGGTGTGGCTCGATCTTCTATTACAATTTACATGTACTGGCTGGGAAATGCACCCACCTCCCCCAATAGCCGATGTTTACTTTTTGTGCTGGGGGATCGCTAAATAAACAAACAAAGGCTGGGAAATACCCTGGCCACAAAACAAAATTGTCTGATACTAAGTGATAGACATGCAGAACCTTTGATGTCAGCAGCGGGTCTGACCTACACTGGAGGATCCCCTGGGCGTACACTCAGTGGTGGTATTGCCACGTAGTGATACAACACATTGCTAAAGCCTGGCGCACACCAAATGACACTGGGGTAGTGAGTCATAAATATCTCTGCTAACTTTTACACGGATATATTACAATATAGAAACTATATACATATATATATATACATACATACATACATGTAGTACATATAGTAGCATGTATTTGTATTATATACACACATACATTGCATATATATACTACAATTATACACATATATGTTACCATATATAATTATATATACACATATATAGGGTAAGCAATGTAGGTCTAGCGCTGACAGTTTATTGTATAGATGAGGAAACACGTGTCTAATGCTGCTTGATCTTATGGTGCAAATTGTTCTAATTCGCATAATAGCTTTGTAGATTTTGAGTTCTAAAATAGTACTTCCGGTTGATGACGGGAAGTCATTGGTGGTTTCTAAAGAAATATATAGGTTCTTTAAAAAAATCTTGCTAATGTTCCATGGATCTGATTAATTGTACAATGGTTACTTGGCTTCCATAGCACACTGCTGCACAGGAGTCACATGATTATAGTAAATGCACTGATTACATATAGATACCATCATCGCAAACTTATTATAGTATACCTTATCGAATGGTAATCAGAAAATAGAAAATGAGGAAAACCTGGCGAGGTGGGATGGCCGAATGAGTTCCAATTTCTCATGTGGCAGGTTCTGTGATTTGAATCCACGTTTTCAGACCTTGACAAGTCGATTACTTAAAGATTACTATGTAATGTATACTTGTCTTTACCTAGCTTGGCGCTCAATATTACTGGTACAGTAAAAAAAAAAAACACAAAAAACGAGCAACAGACCCTTCCCTCATTGCGGACAAAAGATTTATTCTGAAGCATAAAACACTTGCAAAACAATAGATAAATAACCAGTAATTGGAAGCCGGAAGGAAATTTGGCGTCCCAATATAGAAGTACTGCACAGTGGTCATCATCATCATCATGCTGTCGGTCGCTATGCGACAAAGACTGCTTTCATTACTTGACTGCCGCTCTCATTTCATGAAAGCTGCCTGCAAAAGTGTTGAAGTGCTGCTGGCTTTTGCAAGTTACCAGCAGCACTCTCTCGGGGAGCAAATAGAGGTCTCATACCGGCAAGAACATGTCCTGACAGGCACAAAACTATTTGTCCCTGCAGTGGCTGGTCGGGAGATGTTGGGAGTTCCATACAGCAACCGCCCTTGATGCTGCCACAGTGACATGGTTCTGTTCACGGTTTGCTCCCTTAGCCTTCGGTTCTGTCAAGAACCTGTACCACAAGGCAGTGGTTTACAACTCTGCAGGGCAGGGGCGTCAAACTCCGTGAGGTATTGCAATTCCTGCATACCCAGGTACTGCATGGTGGTAAGAGAGTTATTAAGCTGGTATAAATGCCGAGTTGCCCATTACTCCATGAGTGATCAATTCTTCAATTGCACGTGTTTGATTGAATGTCGATATGTATGCTACCCGATTTCTCATCCGAGGTGTATGCCTGGCTCTCTGCGAGTCCATAGAAAACATTCGAAATAGCGAATGGTAGACAAGAAGTGTGAACACTTATTTGAAGGGGTTCTTTCGTACGAGCATTAAAATTGTACCAAAAGTATGTCTCGCCTCGTGTTTATTTTAGAGGTGCTCAAATCACGGAATTACTGTACATATTCACAGACAGTATTTGTTTGTGTACGCGTCTAAAAATAAAATCATAATTAAAGTGACGAGCTATACCTCATGGGGAAAACAAACGGACTCGAAATAGTTCAGATTAGTGCCACAGGGTGGTGCATGCTTAGTACTGAACTTTTCCACTTGGTGGTGTAGAGTGACCTAGATCAGATTTGTGCCACAGGGTGGTGCATGCTTAGTACTGAACTTTTCCACATGGTGGTGTAGAGTGACCTAGATTGGTCATGTGACAGCTGGTGTGAAAATGGCTGGGTCAGTGGAGAGAAGGAAGGGTAAAACTGGGGTAATTCAATTTTCTTTAGAGTAGTTCAAACAGGGAATATGTTTGCTTTAATGTAAAATATATGTTAGTACAATTGCATTGCATAGTTCAATGAGAAACTCATATAGATGAAAAACGTTTTTTTGTTGTTGAATGTAAAAATATTTTTTGACTGTATGGGGTTTGAACCCACACCACCAAACAACTTCAGATTACAAGTTCAACACTCTAGCCAATGAACCATCACTTAACAAGAGGAGAATCAAACTGGCCATGCAATATGTAGTCAAGATAAAAACTAATGCATTGAATCCTGCACACAATTGTCTATTCGAGCAACATGACGAATCCAGGTGTGAAGCCACGCCGAATTACATCCGGCCACTGAGGCTCCGAATGAAACCTCATTTGGAGGCTTTGGGCGTGGATTTGGACGTGTTGGAGGATGCCAAAATCCCAGAACATCCCCTGTGGTCATTGAGAAAGCCATCGGTTATCCTCCGACTCACGGAACTGAAGAAGTCTGGGACACATCCACTCGAGTACCAAGGACTGCATGCAGAGATTCAAGGCCAGTTTGCAGACCACCTCTCCATATACACTGATGGTTCGAAATACCAAAGCCGGGTAGCTGCTGTGGCAGTCTGCCGATGGGAAAAATTTGGTGTATGTTTGCCCGATCAGAGCTCGATTTTCACTGCAGAAGCCCAAGCACTCCTTCTCGCATTGGAGTGTATCGAGGTATCCAACCACACTAACTATGTTATATACTGTGATTCGTTCTCTTGCCTCCTGGCTGTTGCTCGACTGAAAACGAATCACCCTATTCTAGCAACGGTCATTTATCAAATAAACCAACTGACAACGGATGGGTCTGACATCCACCTGTGCTGGGTGCCTGGCCATGCTGGCATACAAGGAAACGAACGAGCTGATCGGGCTGCGAAGAAGGCCCTGAACTGTGATCTTGAACTGTGTCTGATCCCTCACTCTGATCTGAAACCACTAATAGCCACCCACATAAAATCCAAATGGCAACATGAGTGGGATGAAAACATTAATAAACTTAAAGAAATTGAACCATCTGTGGGAAAGCCACCACAGACTCATGCGGGAGGTCGGCAGGACCAAGTGGTCCTTAGCCGCTGCCGTATTGGCCACTCATGGCTTACACATGCTTTTCTGCTCAAGGGGGAACCTCCCCCTGAATGTATTGGGTGTCAGTCCCCACTGACACTCAAACACATTTTACTAAGTTGCGTTGATTTTTTGGCCCTGCGGCAACGGTTCCACACTGCAGTCAGTATGCATGACCTTTTTACTAAGGTAAAACAGGAAAACATTTTAGCCTTTTTGAGGGCAGCTGGACTGTACCACCTCATATAGTTTACTAAATAGATTCTATCAATTATTAATAAAACTTTTCTTTTTCTATGGGAATTTGTTTCCCTTGACCACAAATATATGATTGTGAGCTTTCTAATTTAATGAGTGTCTATTGGCACATAATTGATTGTCTGCTTTTACACGTAAAAGCGATGGTTTGAACAAAAAACAAACATTTCTCGCCGTGAATATGGCCTATGCTGCCGACATGGCGTAAAGCAACCACCAATCAATCAATCAATCAACTCTAACCAGTAGGACACAGGACACATCATTACTAGTCTCAGTTCAGGCTATTTGTATATAGGACGTCATATATACAGGATGGGTATGTATGCATGCATGCATGCATGTATATATGTTGTCATATATACAGGCTATGTATGCATGCATGCATGTATGTATGAATTTATTTATTTACCTACTTACATATTTATTTATGTATGTACATTGCATCATTCAATCAGAAACACATATAGAACAATAAACCTTATATACCTTTTCCGTTTTATATACAGTGTAACTGACAAATTTCAAACGGATGCACGCAAAACATACATTTACATACATACATACACACACTCACATACATACACACACACACACATACATACACACCTTGTATATGTGACATCCTATACACAAATAGCCTGAACTGAGACTAGTATTAGTAATGATGTGTGGTCTCTGTGGCCTAGTGGTTAGAGTGTTGAACTTGTAAACTGAAGTTGTTTGGTGGTGTGGGTTTAAACCCCATACAGTCCAAGACCTTTTTACATTCAACAACAAAAAAACGTTTTTCATCTATGTGTTTCTCATTGAATGATGCAATGTAATTGTACTAACATATATTTTACATTGCGCAAATATATTTCCTGTTTTAACTACTCTAAAGAAAATTGAAAATACCCCAGTTTTACTCTCCCTTCTCTACACTCACCCAGCCATTTTTAAAACAACAGCTGCCAGCTAGTCCCATCCTCAGACCCCACCCCCCCCGAACACACACACACCCTGACCTCAGCACTGACCCACTTCTGGTGGTGAAGTGGGTCCACTACTCTCCCCACACATATTTGGTTCTATAAACATAAAAACTTAACAAGGTTGTGCTTGGAGAGCATTTGTCGGAGTACGGTTCCAGTCGCCACGAGGTATAACTGGGCACTTTAAGACAGTTACTCTTGGTGTGTGACTGCGAGAGTGGGAGTCGGAGGGCCATGGGCCATTACATTGGTGCCGTGACCATGATCCTGTACAAGCTACGCGCTGTATGGTTGTTGAACCTACCCTGTGTATGTATGTAAGTGCATTGCCTGTATGTATGTAATTGTAGGCATTAAAAGACTTACAATTCCAGGGGGACGAGTGTAGTAGTCTGCACTGACCTCTCAGGCAAGGAGCCGCATAGTCAGGTAGGCGTGGGTAGTGTGTTGATATCAGGGAGCCTAGGTGGTGTAATGGTTAGCACACTGGCCCAGAGTGCAAAGAGATGTGGGTTCGAGTCCCGCTCTAGGTGCAATATTTCCCATTTTCATCACCCCCACGACACTCTTTTTTATGTTAACAATAGACTATGTCCGCCTTCAGTTGAAATGCGAGTTGGTGGTTAATTCTGGAAGTTAGTTAAAGTTGCATAGTCCGATGGTTTAGAATTTCTGTATTTTTTCTGAGATAAATATATTAGATCGATCACTAGTGTGAAAGTACAACGTCTGGACACTTTGACTTCTGGATACTGAATAGTTTATTCATGTCCAGGGCTCGCTGAACCGCCGGCTAAACTTTTCATGCATCGTCCATAAACACAACACACACCAAACTGCAGCTGAAACACAACTTAATCCTATCATGCACATGTGTCGTGTGTACATACCCAGTCTAACTGACCCACTACAGGTCTAACCTGCTCGCCGGCCTAATCAGCCGACCTGACCTACTTAGATTAGCCGCACTGTTTACACTCGGCAACGTTGCTGACCTACTCTGCATCTGGCCGACTGGTTCGGGCCACCCCACCCCCCCTCAGGCGCCCTTATAATCTGAACCCGATTTCTATACAACATATTACCTGCTTCGTTCAAAATTTGATACTCTCTCCCTGAGATACCCGTATGACCTAAAATAACCCCTTTTTTCCATTCCCCTGCATGATTTTTGTATTTTATTTTGTCCCCGACTTTCATAGGTTTGTGCGGCTTACCACATTTCTTGTCATGAAACACTTTCTGGCTTTGTTGCCTTTTCACTTTCTTTGGATTTTGTGTTTCGGGTATCAAAATTTCTTCCGCCATCAGCAACCTCCCTCTCAGCCTTCTGCTCATGAGCAGCTGAGCCGGAGATGCATTCAAAACGGGCAATGGAGTGTTCCGATAGTTCAACAAAGCTAACTGAAAGCATATTTGTTTTCTCGCACTTCTTCAACATGTCTTTTACCGTTTGCACAAACCTTTCCACCTGGCCATTGCTGCGTGGATACTGCGGACTGGAATATACAGCTTTAAAACCATAGTGATGTGCAAACTCCCTCTACTCATGGCTCTTAAATTGCGGACCATTGTCTGAAATGACCTGACTAGGAATACCGTGCCTTGCAAAATTATCCTTCGACGCCTCGATGACCGTGACAGACGACGTATCACCTAACAACGTTACCTCTGGATATTTTGTGTAATAATCTACCGTTATCAGGTAATTTTTATGGTTTAACTCAAACAAGTCTGCACCTACTTTGTCATACGGTTGACAGGCTATCAGGTGACTAATCAATGGCTCATTATGCAAACTTTTGTGGTTGTTTTGGCAAGTGTCACACCGACTGACCTTATCCTCAATTTGTTTGTTTATGTTAGGCCAAAACATGCAGTCTCGCGCCAGCACCTTGGATTTTGTCACGCCCAAATGTGTTTCATGTAACCCCTCAATCATTTCACCGCGCAGACCCGGAGGAACCACCACCCGATTGCCTTTCATAACCAGATTGTTTTCTATTGTTAACTCGTCTTTGTGTGGGATGTACTGTCTCAGACACGGCGGTGTCTGTATGCGTGTAGTGTCCCACCCATCTTCAATGTGCGTGATCAACATGGACATGGACACATCCTTCTCATACTCTCTGACAATCTTACTCAACAAACTTGATGATTGCATGTCCACTGCGGCAACGCAGAATGTGTCATCGAACAGGCTACCATGACCTACATTGGCACTATGTGCCCTGGACAACGTGTCTGCAAAAAACATCAAAGAACCCTTCACATGACATAGCTGAATATTGTAGTTTTGCAAACGCATTTGCATTCTCTGCATCTTGACCGAAAGTTTGTGAATCGGTTTCTGCATTATCGCCACCAATGGCTTGTGGTCCGTTTGAATTTGAACCTCCTTGCCAAAGATATAGTCATGAAACCTCTGGCATTCGAAACATATGGCGAGCATTTCCTTCTCAATAGTGGCATAGCCACACTGCGCTGAGTTAAGCGCGCGAGATGCGAGTGCGATTGGCTTGTCATCTTGCATTAATACGGCACCCAAACCTGACTGACAAGCATCTACCTGAATAACAATGGGTTTCTTGACATTGTAATACAACAAAACAGGAGCAGTTCTTAACTTTTCCTTCAACTTATCAAACACGCCCTGCTGTTCGGTTTGCCAGTGCCACGGGACATCCTTAGCAAGGAGCGTGTGCAGTGGCTTGGCAATCTCGGACATGTTGGGTATGAACTTGTGCACATATCCAACCATGCCCAGGAACCTTTGGACGCCTTGTTTGTCATGCGGCTCTGGCATGTCAACTGTTGCTAGTGAAGTGGGCGAGACTATTCGCCTTGTGACATTCGCGAGCATGCGCCGAGTAACCCGTATTTGGAAATACGGGCTACTCGCCATGGCAGACCGGGAATGCCAAACATTTACGGGGCACCGGGTTTCCGGTTGTAAAGCGTTGCTAGGAGACGCAAATTGCGACTCGCCTGGCAACGATGGAAGGTCGGGCGTTCGGACCCAGACCGATCAGACGTATTTAATAAAGCTCTGATGTTTTAGCCGAGTTTTAGGCCTATATTATCGAAATTCTAAACTTGTTTGAAATTAATGATTAGGGAGGGGTTTGCATAATACTTCTATGATACGTGCTACAAACGAATGTTAGTTTGGTTAAGAATAAAACGCCGTGAGCTCTTGGAAAAGTAGATTGGAACGTTCCTTGCATTCTTTACTATCCTCCAGTTTTCTATGGAGTAAACCGCTATGGTCAAACTTAACATTGGATTGCTTTATATATATAATTAAGGGCCTTAAGCCTAAATAGGCCTTATGCAGCTACTTAACCCATCTGCGGGGAGATTATACCAGACATATGAACCGAATTAACGTATAGATCTTTTGGCTAAAATAAGACAGTAACTTAGGCTGATTATCAGTGACAGTGGCAGTGACACTAGCGCATCTGCTTAGTTCTGGATCAATTCAAACATATCAAATACACCGGAAGGTGAGTAGACCAGCCAGTTAGTTGAAATAACTAAGTAATTGCTTTAGGCCGATAAATGCGAGAGGGGGGCAAACCTCTGGATTTAGACGATACTCTGGCTGGCCGACTTCAGCCCGGGAAGGACACCGACGGACACGGACTACCTGCAGACGGGACGAGAGGCAGCGGCGGCCCGCGGCTGGCCCAGGAAATTTACATGGAAATAATTATATAAATTAACACGAAGGCTCGCCTTAAGCGGGGGTGGATTAGCCCGACGGTTAAACTTGTATTCTGTCTGGATCAGGCTTCACACCTTGTTGGGTAAGTTGATGACCTACATACTTTACTGTAGTTTTGCATAGCAAAGATTTTGTCTCGTTTAATTTAAGATCTACCGACTTAGCTCAGTCCAGCACGGCCTTGAGCCTCTCATTGTGTTCCTCAACCGTTGACCCATATACCAAAATGTCGTCTGTGACTATCCCGATACCGGGTAGATCGCCCATGACACGGTGCATTTCCTGAATAAAAATGTCACCGGCTGTTTTGATGCTAAAAGGCAGGCGGGTGTACCTGTACCAGCCCCACGGAGTGTTAAACGTGCACAGATGCGAACTTTCTTCATCTAACTCTATTTGCCAATACCCTGTCATTGCATCCAAAACTGAGAAATATTTCGCATCTGCCGTTTTGGCAATAATTTTGTCAATTGTTTTGGTAGGGAAAGTCCCTCTTTTTATCTCTTTGTTCAACTTAGTCGGATCCAGATAAATCCTTATCTCATTTGGTTTTTTTACAATAGTTATGGAATTAACCCACTTGGTAGGTTCATCCTGCTCAACTATTCCTAAATCCACCATGTGATCAAGCTCACTACGCACTTTACTTTGAATAGCAAATGGGATCTGTCTAGGTGGATCGATAACAGGTTGTACAGATTTATCGACATGAATGACTGCATTTGCTTTGATCAAACCCAAACCCTGAAACACATCTTTGTATTCGCTTACCAGCTGCTCAGCCCGGGCGCTGGGACTGTTCGTCGGCTTGGAAATGTTTGTCGGCACAACACAGTGCACCTCATCAACCCGTGCCAGCAGGTTCAATGTCATGCAAGCCTGCTTGCCCAAAATAGGCTGACAGTTCCGCACCACTTGGAACTTGAAGTCTCTGCCGTTTATGTCAACCGACGCCTCACCGTCGGGAGTGATCCGATGACCCGAGAACATCACCAATGAACACCTGGTGTTCGTCAGCTGCCCTGGAGCGACTCTGTCAAAGACGTTCCTCGGCAGCACGTTCGCCTCCGACCCGGTGTCGAGCTTGAACTTGACAGGGCGACCGTTCACTCGGACAGTCACGTACCACAGCTCGGCATTTTGCTCGGCACTGCGGTCCACGGCACCGACGAACAGATCTGTTGTCAGCACATTGACCTCCGCCGGATCCAGGTCTTGCTCAGCATTGTGAGGGTCGGGCTCTTCAAAGGTAACCTCATTGACTCTGCCAAGTCTGCTCCTGCAGACCTTACCGAAGTGCCCGATCTTCTTGCAGGCTATGCAAGCCTTGCCTTTCGCTGGGCAGACTCCCCGGCGGTGTTCGTATCCACAGTTCTGACAGCGGATCTTGGAACTCTCCTGCACCGGCACCACCAGAATTCCAAGATGGCGATTTCCAAAATGGCGTCGCCTATGACCGAACCGCCGGTGCACCGGTACGCGCAGTAGCATAGTTCCTAAGAAAATCAATTTCCTTACTCTCAACATCTGATTTGGTGTCCTCCAACAGATCCGAACTGAACTCACTCATTTCACACATACTCACACACTTCTCCAGAGTTAACTCAGTAGTTTGTAGATAAGTATGGGACCATTTATTCAGTGTGTTGAACAATGACAACGGTCATCTGAAACATACAGTAATACAATGTATAAGTACTAGTACTATTGCTAATGAACTTAGTGAGAACACAGTCATAACCCTCTATCTCCCCCAAGTCTTTGGTACTGTTAATCATAACGATTAGATGGTAAAGACTGACTTAACTACACAAAAAGATTACACATGTTATGCTAGGCTAAGTCAAACTTATCTAAGCCAGATATGTGTAATACATACTATATGACAAGCGAAGCTTATCTAATGTGAAAATATACTATACTGTACTGACACGTATGCTAGTTAACATGTATGAGATAGGAAGAGTAAGACTGAACTAATATTTGAAATACTGCCTTGGATAACGTCGCAGCGTGGCGACTGTTAATCCTCAGTTATTCACTTGTCATAGTCCGACATCCATACAGGCTCGCGGGTAACCCGTCCCGATCGTCTTGGGCCAGCTGGTGGTGTTGCATCAACTGATGGCATCAGAGGTCGCTTTGAGGCAATGCTACCATCTGGCGATACCTGGGTGCTTAGCGGACTGCCAGGCTGTGAGGTCGTGTGCCCCAATGGAGTGGTATCCTCGTAGACCAAATGGCGCCGCCTGTGATCTGTACTACATTCAGGATGCGTTCCCGATTTAGGAGTTGTAGCTGGTCCAGTTGGTGTGCGAGGCGGCATCATGGGTGGATCACTTGTGGTACTCGGGTTGTCGTCGCGTGGCATGAGCGGCTGTGGTGTGGCTGGTGCCTCGCTATCTGGAGGCATCCTTGTTGCTGTCGGTATCCTGGGTCCGACGCACATCTTTGGTGGAGGTATCTTGATGGGGATGTACTTGCGAAGGAATTTTCTGTTGCGTAGTGTGACCCTTCCAGATCCGTCAACCTTCACGACATACTGGTCAAACTGGCGAACCTCGATGACAGTGCCGGTTTTGTCCCATTTGAGGGGGTGTTGGCCTGCCTGATTCTGGATACGCACATGATCTCCAACAGCAAGTGGTGCTAATCTTTTGGTGTGCTCTGACCAGCGTTCTGCGGCTCTCATGTGGCGGTTGCGTAGTGCCTCTTCTCGAGCGAGCAGGGTTTCGCGCCAGGTGTTGTGCGGCTTGTATCTGCCTGGGGGGACTGGGATGAAGTCTCTGATTGGGTGGCCGAATACACACATGGCTGGTGAGAGTTTTGTGTCTCTGTCGGGTGTGTTTCTGTACTGGAGCATTGCACGCTGGAATGAATCAGTATCAAGGTCTCCATTTGTAGCGGTGTTGTCAGTGATGAGACGTTTGACTGACTTAACTCCAATTTCAGCACGGCAGTTGCTGTGTGGGTAGGCCACGGAGGATAATCTATGGTGTACACCCCAATCTTTCAGGAAGTCCCGTGTGGCTGTGGAGGTGAATTCGGGGCCTCCATCTGAGGCCAGTTCATTAGGGATATCAAATGTGACGAATGTCCGCCGCAAGCATGTGATGAGTCCATTAGCACCATTGGATGCCCTCTCTACAATTGGCCAGTTGGAGTAGCGGTCTACCACAACTAGGTAGTTGACGCCTTTGTAGTGGAAGAAATCAGCGCAGACATGCTGAAATGGGTATTCTGGCGGTGTCAATGGGGTCGGTGGTGGATTTGGCTGTGAGGGGGCCATGCGATTGCAGTGGTTGCACCTGGCACGATAAGCAGTTATGTTCGGAGTGATGCCAGGCCAGAACACAGACACTTCGGCTCTAGATATCATTGCCGTGACGCCTTGGTGGGCCGAGTGTAGGGCGGCTAGTACTTCTTCTCTGAGAGTAGGCGGTACTACCACACGGTCCCTGTAGAGTGCAACTCCGTCCACTGTGCAGAGGTCATCACGAAACTGGAAGTACTCACGAAGGGAGGTAGGTAGATCATGGCGGTATTCTGGGAAACCCGATTCAATTATTTCAACCAGTTTCTGCATACAACTATCGCTTGTGGTCACGGTACGCACTCTCTCCCATGTCACTGATTTGATGTCTAGTGAGTTGATGGAGGAAGTTGCAGCTGAGATTACATTCTCTTCAATGCTGTCACCACTTGGTGGTGTGGTATGTAAGCCAGCCAGGATGGAGGTGGGGAGGTAGGAGCTACGGATGTCAGGATTGATGGCCGCTACATCATCAGGGAGGGTCATCATCTCAGCTTTGCCTGTGGGATGACACGAGACTCCATCAGCAGCGCGATGTTTGACACCTTGGATGTGTACCATTCGGAACCTGTATCGAAGGGTCTTCTCCTTCAGATTTCTCAGGCGGGAGTTAGATATGTCCTCCAAAGATCGATCACCGAATATCTTCAGGAGAGGTTTGTGGTCTACGGCGATGATGAGATCTTCACATCCCAGTACAAAGTACCTCGCTTTGTCTAGGGCATCGGCGACAGCCAAGGCTTCACCCTCCACTGGAGCATAACGTGATTCGGCCGAGTGGGTGAATCTGCTACCCACAAGGGTAATTTTCCAGCCAGTTTTGCAGCAGAATGGCTCTGAGCTGAGGCAGGTACAATGTTTTTGGAGCAGCCAAAAGCCAATGCCTGTCTTGGACCAGTCAGTGGCAAGGCAGGTTGGCTTTCTTGGATCGAATATCTGGACTCCTTCTTCAATTTCGCTTACAATTGCAGCCTTTGATTCTTCAAATAGTTTGTTTAAGTGTTCATTCCATAGGAAGGATGATCCCGGCTTGAGGAGTTGCCTGAATGGTTGCATCTTTTCCGTCATACTGAAGGCATAGGAGACCTGATTGATGAGGCCAAGCCAGGATCTTGCATCTGTGATGTCATTGGGAGCCGGAAAGTCAAGGATTGCTTGAAGGTACTTTCTGCATGGTCTGACGTTATTCGGGGTTATCTCAAAACCGGCGAATTCCACCACGTCCTGGCAGAATACAAATTTGTCTGGATTTAGAGTGATCCCATGGTTCCCACAGGTGTCAAGCCATTGGACAGCCTGGAAGAAGCTTTCTTCAATTGTGTCGGCCCAGAGGAGGACATCATCCACACATTTTGTCTTGTTTGGGATATCAGAGATGATTTCATCATAGCGCCTGGTGTAGCCATCACCGGAGGCAATGTAACCCTGAGGTGCGGTTTTGTAGCGATAGCGGCCCCAGGGTGTAATGAAGGCTGTCAAGTAACGATCCTCCTCACGGATCGGCACGCTATGGTATCCATTCCACGCATCAAGGACGGTTTTATTCTTGCCGTGTGGCACTGATCGGGCTTGGTGAAATGGTGATGGTGTGTGGTGGGTCTCACGTAAGGCGTGTACATTGAGAGGCTGGAAGTCGACGGTACGGCGAGGCATACCACTCTTCTTTGCACATACCACCATCCTGTGGCACTAAGTGACGGGTTCGCCGATGGGGACTGGTTCTAGCACGCCTAGGCGGACATCTTGGTCAAGCCCAGCTTTGACATCATCCCGCCAGTAGAGCGGTACTGGTATGGGTGTGTGGTGGGCGACTGGTTCTGCATCTGGGTCTACCATCAGCTTCATGGGTGGTCCATCCATCAGAGGCAGCGGTTGGTGCTCACATGTGTTGAAGGAGCTGGCCTTGTAGTAGTCCAATAGATATTCTTGCAGTTTTGTACGGTTGGCTTCAGTAGCAGGGAATGGCATCCTAGTTGGGGCTGAAGGCGGTCTTTGACGTCTTGGGCAGTCACATGGGGCTGTCAGGCCGCTGTTGCTCTGGATGCTATTCATTCTGGAGCTGTGATGCCCCTTCACTGTTGCCTTCGTGGGCATGGGTGCATCTGTTGCTTCGCCTAGTTGGGGGAAGCTGGCTGAGATTATGCCCAAGGAGACACAAGCTTCCCTACTGATAAAGAGTTTATCAGAGGCATCTGTCACATATGTCATTTGTCTGGTTTCTACATGGTTGCCTCGTTCATCCTTGCCCGTGATCCGAAGGATTGTGGCACCGATGATGTTGATGCTCTTGTTGTTGGCGGCATGCATCTTCAGTGTGACTGGTATCAAATCGGTCTGGCGTAGTCCAAGGCGATGGATGACCTTTATGCCTGCGAGACAGCTTTGGCAGCCTGTGTCGGCCATGAGCTAGTCTTGAGGGTGAAGCCGAGGGCACTGTAATCGTCACTGTTGACTGAAACAGTGAGATCGATGAATGGCTGAGGTCTTGAGTTTTTCTGGCTCCAGGTGTCAGATAGCTGGTCATGAAGGTGGTGATCAAGAGAGATTGATCTTCCACCATTTTGTTCTCCAGACATCGTGATGACACATAGGGCATCAAACATGGCACCTTCACCATCAGTAGGGGCGGTTGGTTTGGTACCCGAGGTTGTGCGTGTGGGTACCGTTGGCTTGTCCTTGCTGCGGCACATGCTCCCGAAGTGGTGGTCACGGTTGCAGTGCGTGCACCTGTGACCATATGCAGGGCATTCTTGCTTCCGGATGCGGGTTGGAGCACTCTTGCCATGTCCTTTCTTCCCGCAGTATGAGCAAGTGTCTGCAGGATTCCCCCCTCATGTTCATCTGTTTGGTGCGCTGATACATGCTGCCCACTGCCTCCACGGCATGCGAATCGACAAGGTGGGATGCTGAGCGTTTTCCTGCTTCTTTGGCCTCGACAAACTGGAAGACCTCCTCTAGTGTCATATCCTGGTTTTTGTTGCCTAGTAGGTCGAGCTGAATTTCCGGATCGGCGATGCCCAGTGTGAGGGTGTCACGAAGGATGGCTTCAGTGTAGTTGACATCTGATTCACAGTTCTGGCATTTTAGCAAGAATTTGCAGATTCCTGCTTGGCCACGGAGGCGAGCTCCAAAACTGCGCACTGCTTCATCTCGGTCCTGACGCATATTGTGTAGTTTTGCCCGTGC
Organism: Branchipolynoe longqiensis; assembly: GCA_030323885.1. NCBI lineage: Eukaryota > Metazoa > Annelida > Polychaeta > Phyllodocida > Polynoidae > Branchipolynoe > Branchipolynoe longqiensis. The sequence continues at coordinate 58,125,429 of CM059194.1, read as the reverse complement.
CAGCATAGAGTTCTCCTCACGAACCGCTAGCTTCTTCATGGCAGTCAGAACCTCATCCACAGTCTTATCGGTGAGTGTACCGGTGGATCGTGTGAGGTCTCTGCGTAGGGGTTCATCACAACATTCTAGCAATTGCACGACTCGCTCCCGACCAGTGATCTTTGTGGCAACAACGTATTCTGACCATCGTGATTTGAAGTACGCCCATTCTTCACTGGATCCGGCAGCTGAGATGGTCGGTCGCTTCACTTTTTCGACTTTTGCGGCTGTAGCTGGACCTCGCTGATGAATGGTGCTGTGGGCTGTGATGAGTGCAGCCACTATAGCGACATCGAGGTCTTCTGTGATATATTCACAGTCAGGTATGGGACATCTCACTGCAGGCATGGTTGTTGATTTTTCACGTCAGTTTAGGCCGTCGTCATAGATAAGTGTGGGACCATTTATTCAGTGTGTTGAACAATGACGACGGTCATCTGAAACATACAGTAATACAATGTATAAGTACTAGTACTATTGCTAATGAACTTAGTGAGAACACAGTCATAACCCTCTAGTTTGCAGCAGCTTGTTACGCAAATTAACATTCCTTACACCAGCCACTAACCGATCGCCCAACAGCGACTCCTCCACTGTTCCATACTCGCAATCCTTTACCTTGTCTCTCAACGCTTTGATGTATGTAGCCATAGTTTCTGTACCTTGATTATGCGTATTAAACATATATCTTGTTATTATCAAACTGCACTTGCCTACACAATATGTTTGAAATGCCTTCGTAAGTGGCCCGATCCTGTCTCGATCAGCAAGAGCGATGTCCATATTGGCGAAAACTTTTTTGCGCTTCCTCACCAGCGACGTGAAGAAAGATGGAGCATTGCACTCATTCTGTCTTCATTATGACACCTGCAGCAGTGGCATATATGTCATATGCTCTGATCCGTGTTTTCCAGTTCGATCTTGCATTGTTGCTGAGGACAAGCTGACCAGGCGGCCGCAAACCCGGCAGTGTATTAGCGGGCGGCATTCTTCCTCATCTGAAACCATGTGAAAGTATGTCTGAACACTTTTGACTTCTGGATACTGAATGGTTTATTCACGTCCAGGGCTCGCTGAACCGCCGGCTAAACTTTCCATGACATCATCTCATTTACATACTCCTTTGTCTCACTCACCATCTAGAACCTCATGCATCTCATTAGCATATATTACCCACGTGTCTGGACGTCTATTACACATATATTACAACTAGTATCTACTTTACATTAGTTCAAAGTTACTTTTATTTTAAATGGTAAAGTTTTGAGATATTTTGAGTGCAAACATGGAAAATTAGTTTTGGCAAGCTTGCCAAAACTCTGACACCATAGACTTCTGCAGTAACGGGTTCTGTTAAATTGACTGAGTATTGCCTTCTACGCAGAAACAAATGCTTAATAAGTGCATCAGTATCTAAGTTAGGATATGTAAAATCAAATCTAGATAATTGGTTTGGTTTTGAAAATTTGATATTTCATTGGACTATGCAGCTTAAAGTTTGTGTAGAGTTGTTATTTAATGCAATTATTATTGAGCTCACCCATGAAGAAATAGCCTTTTAAATTAATCAAATAAAGTGAGTCTCTGTGTGCTGTTCTGGCTTTTTGATATGAAATATGAACATAAGTAGCAACTAAGGTTGGATAGATCTTGCTCTTACATTTATATTCATCTATTTATAGAACGGTCTAGACCTAAATGCAGAAAATTCTATTTTGTCAACAAAAGCGTGTTTCAGAGGCTTGCAGTCTGGACCCGACCCATTCTCCGGACTTGTCATGAGTCATATATATAATGACAACGAATAAAATAATAACAATTAAAAATCAAAGTAGCTCCTTCGTAGATCGAAATCTAGGAGTTTTGTATATTTTTTATTTGTCCCCATATCAAATGTGGCAATTGCTGTACACTTTTTTTTTATTTATTTTTTTTTTTGGTCCATTAGTTGTTTAAGCAGGGGAAATTTCAGTCATAGGCGACTGGTCTTCCTCATTCCACTGCTGTGAGAAAGCATGAGCCTACACTTTTACCGACCCAAGGGATTTTTAACCTCCCACACCACATAGACATGGTATGAGAGCAACCGGCCTTTGATGACGCTGTAAGTTATACACAGCGGTGGAAATCCAAATTGGCAGAGCTGGGGCACGCTCGTGTGATCACGCTCGTAGGCTAACCATTGTTCGATTGTTTTATTTATTTTTAATGTATGCATGTGCAGGAATAAGCATTAATACTAAATAATAGAATATCCGCTTATATGCAGTGGTATAGTGCTTTAAAGATGGAAGTGATGGAGCGCAGGTTTGGATTTATTTGAAATAGTGAAGGAACGGCGTTCCCCCTCCAAACAAAGTAAGGGAAATAATGGAACGCCTTTCCCTCACGTTCCCACAGCACTGCATAGAAGATTCTCCTATACATAGGTAGGTCCTATGTAATATATAATAGAATCCATTATTATATAGGCCTGCTGGATTTAAACCAAGTGAAAAAGATCAAAACCACCGGCAGACCGTGTCCCGAAGTTCAATATGTGCTTGTTGGGGTTTTATGTCCTATCAAGATGGAAGTTCACAGCAGGATTTGTAACAATGCGCACTCATGACGATTTTATAATGTTGCTCGACTGGGAGACTGTGTCGGCAGCAATAGGCTTACACTAAGTTACATTCCTATATCTAACTCATTCCTAATATCATCCGGATACTCGACAAACCAGTCTTCAGTATACACAGTAAAACATCTCTAACTGACCACCTCCACAGATCGACCACTCCCCTATATCGATCACTTTATTTGCGTCCCAAACGATCGCCCATGCAATATCAATTTTTTGTTTTTAACCAAACCGACCACCTCCCTAAATGGACCACTTAAAGTCGGTCCCAAGGTTGGTCGATTTAGAGAGGTTTTACTGTATATACCAAGCGTGGAAGTCATTGATTTGAATCGGCTGGGGATTGAACACATGACCTCCCGCATGGGATGCCAGCGCTCTACTGGTACGATCATCCTGTGTGTTCACAAAACCGGAAAATCTTAGCAGAAGACGAACCAGAGCGTGACGAGCTCGCTCATTTTGCAAGCAGGGTCTACAGTGACGTAGTTGTGCTGTGAAGGTGTGCGCTGGTGACCGTCGTGCCTGGCTGGCTGTGGACCCCGGTTAGTAGTGGTAAGGGTGTCATGCGCGTGGAGGGGAGAGAGGGGAGGGCGATAAAGGGGGTGGGGTGGAGACGGAGGGAGGTTGCAGTTAGCAAAAAAATCGTCGATCAGTTATACCAAATATCAAATTTTGGTCACGATTAACTTCAGATAATTAAAGCTGCATAGTCCTGTAAAATGGCTAAAGCTAGAATCTGTGGTTGTGTAGGCAGGCAAAAGTGAAATCAATACAGGCAAAGAGAAAGGAAGAGGCTAGCAGTGGTCTGCCCACCACAACCAAGCTGCATGGCCCCCATGTCCACCACCAACCTTGACCTTTGAGTGTGGTGATCACTATCCCAGCAGAGTGGGTAGGCCCTGAGTGCACTCACACCCAGACCTGCCAGCACCACTATGTCTATTTACATCCCACTCAGGCACCACCAGCCCTTGCATATATATATATATACATACATGCGCCTGGTCATGTACACCGATCAGTAATAGAACATTGCATTCCCCCTTATGCCATATATCGGAATATTTTACAGTCTGATGAAAGTATGAAATTTTCAAAACCAAAACAGTTATCTAGATTTGATTCTACATATCTATAATAGACTTATTAAGCATTAGTTGTTGCATAGAAGTGGATATTAAGCCAATATAATAGAACATGTTACTGCAAAAGCCTATGGTGTCAGAGTTGTTGCATGCTAGCCAAAAATAATTTTGCAAGTTTGCATGTCAAAAGTCTCTAATGGTAAAATAAAATATAGTCACTTCAGAGTAAAATAGGGTAGGCTTATAACATTCAAGTTAAAGTTGCATAGTCCGATGGTTTTGAGTTTCTGTCATTTTCTGAGATAAATATATTAGGGCGGTCGTTATAATCTACCTTACTTTTGTTTGAAGTAACTTTTATTTTAAATGTCTAACTTTTGAGATATTTGAAGTGCAAACACACTAAATAAATTTTGGCACACACGCCAAAACTCTGACACCATAGGCTTCTGCAGTAACAGGTTCTGTTAATTTGAGTCAGTACCCCTTAACAAATGCTTAATAATTGCAACAGTGTCCAAGCTAGATATGTATAATCAAATCTAGATAAATGTTTTGGTTTTGAAAATTTGATGCTTCGTCGGACTATGCAGCTTTAACATATTTACCTAAAAGGAATGATAGAAACTCAAAACCATCGGACTTTGCAACTTTAAGGTAATTAAAATACAAGTGTGCTGAGGAACTGGAAGCCAAAATACAAGGTGTTTAACCATTGTGGGTGGTGTCTGTCATTGTGGGAGGTTGAAAGGTGTTGCCACGAGGGAAGACGGGATAGTCGAATGAGTTGGGCGCCCGCCTCCCCTTTCGGTAAGTCGTCGGAATCGAACCCCAGGATTCGAACCATGGTCGAGTGAAATGAATGGCCTAAAATTGTATATCTAACCTAGAGGTTGGCATTACTAGAATAGGGTAGGGAGCAGTGGCATGAGGAAGTCCACGATTGAAATTTCCACTTCTTAACCACCTAATTAATGTACCCCCACCCCTACCCAAAAATCCATGATTGAAATTTCCACTTCTTAATCAACTAATGTACCTTTAAAAAAAGTAACAAAATCGTATATTGTGCTGCTTGGGTGTGTCAGTGTTACTGGCGGTGGCAGGGGAGAGGGGGGGTGTAGCGGTGAGGGATGGGTAGTGGGAGAGGTGGGGAACAGGTAGAAGTTCATATGTGTGTAGTGAGGGAGGGGGCGGACTAGGTGTGGTGGGGTGGGGGTGAGGGGTGGCATGGGGGGGGGGGGCGCTTAAGGGACTGAATGCAAAGGAGGGAGTGGTATTTACAGCATTGGAGGAAGTACCGGGGCACACTCCACTTGTAGCGGGCGTCTTTCTACCTGACCGACCCACTCACGCATTCCACCTGCCGGCAACCAGCGAAACACACCAACAGCCTGGTTCAGTTTCTCCGCTGTGACCTGTGGTGGACACTTGTGTATATTTACCATAAACAGCAATACACTTTCCTTGTATCGCGTGTAAATAGCAGTACAAGTACTTCGCCTCTTTTCGTCAGCTAGATCCCACAGACAGGTAAGGAAGGTATCACACTGTCCATGTGCATAAAGTTGTTAATCACCGATAAGTAATCAACAATCACGAACACCGCTGATCTGTATACAGGTAGGGGTGTGGGCCCTTGTGGTTTACCATTTATGGCTTTTTCCGTGTCTGGCTGTGTGTCTGTGTACCCGTGTGTCTGTGTGTGCGTGTGTGTAAAATGTGTGTTGGTGTGAGTGTCACAGTGTGAGTGTGTAAGTGTGCCTTCGACACACCTACAACAGTAAGTTTGCGTAAAAGTATGACACATTTACAATAAGCTTGTAAGAAAAAGTGAAAAAAAATCCATAAATGTGAGTGAGTCATTTTGCGTTTTGCGTCTAGGCCGCAACATCTTAGGTAATATCAGAAGGGGTACGAATGGTTGTGCACACTCATGGCTACATTATAGTGCAGCAGTACCCAGATGCAATGCCTCCAACACCTTGATTCAATATTCCACTTAACCACACTATCCTGACACCGAGTCTTTTCCCTATACTAATAATGCCAATCACCAGGCAAGGTATCGACAAGTATCAAGTTTGTACGTCGACAAGTATCAAGTTTGTATTTTGTTTGTTTGTTGTTGTGTTACGTTCTAGCAATATCTAATGTCATATCAGGACGGGCAAGTTTGTAAGTCGACAGGGATTGAACCCAGGACCTCCCACACGGGAAGCGAGTACTCTACCCACTCGGCCATCCTGTGAGTTAAAATTAGATTTCCACTCATCAGGTTGATTATTTGTAGTCAGCCGAGTGGTGGCAGTGAAATAATTAACATGGCCAGAAACGACATGGTAAAACTATGCTGATTATAACATAAGATAGCATGTCGCATATGGTTGGTTGCTAGAGTTTTACGTCCTGGCAACATCTAAGGTCATATCAGGATGTGCACCGACTTATGACAGTGCACACTCATGGTGACCTTACAGTGTGTGTGTGAAGACCAAGCTTCCAGCACCATGACTTGATAACCTCACATTATACTGACACTGAGCCAACCAGTCATTGCCCTATCCTAATAATGCTAAGTGCCTGGCTAAGAAGTGAAAAGTATCAATTTTTAAGTCATTGGTTTAACTCACCCATGGTTTGAACCCATGTGTTCGAATCCCACGATCTTCCAAAATGGGAGACGGACACTCAACTCATTTGGCCATCCCGTCTGATGAAAGCTATGCTAATTATGAGTTAGCATGTCAAAAGTAAAAGAACGAGAACAAAGCTAGGGCGAACAAAATTAAGATACATGCAGTTATTTATTAAGCGTATTCAGGTCGCTAGACTATGACCACGACCTTAGTATAGGCGTCAGCTAGGATCGTGACTTTGGTGCATACACCTGCTGAGTCCATTTTCTATAAATAAACACACGGAAAAGACCTCTCCTAACAATAATGACTAACCAATAGAATATTCTTCCGTCTCTCACGGCAGTGGCAATGACAAGAATCAATCTATTGTGGGATAATCATTGTACGGCTTGCTATGGATATTGCAACCACCAACCCGCCAACTTTAGAAATGTTGGGAAGGTGGCGGAGGGGTGGGGGTGGGGGAGGGTGGGAGGGGAGGGATATCGTGAGTAGAGAGGCGCCTCCGAACCTTATGAACCCAGGCAGGTGTGCTCTTCCGGTTCCACGCGCCGCAGGATTATGTACGCACCCACACGTCACTTCCGGTTGTGTTGCTTGTGTCCGGCGGGTGCGGTTTGGGTAAATCTAGCGTGGGGTATGTGATCCGGAAGGTTGTGTGTGCGTCACGGTCTGCAGGGTAGGGTACATATCACGCAGTATTAAATATATAGTAATACCTTGGTTAATGCTCTAGATTTGGTTGGTTGTTGGAGTTTTACGTCCTGGCAACATCTACGGTCATATAAGGTCGGGTACTGACTTGTCACAGTGCGCACTCATGGTGAGTTTATAGTGCTGCCCCACTGGGAAATCAGGCCACCGGCACCATGACCTGATATCCCACTCAATCACATTATCCTGACATGGAGCTAACCAGTCCTTGGCCTATCCTATTAATGCCGAAGCGACAAGTATCAATTTTATGTGATGGTTTGACTAGACCGGGAACTGAACTCCCGACCTTCCTCATGCGAGGCCCACGCTCTACTGATTAGGCCACTGTGCATGTCACACTACGACGTGTAGCCTTAGCGTATGCCGACTTATGTGATTTTCGACCAACACGTTGGCGTACATCGTCATATGTTATGTATACGTTGGGCATACGTCGGGTACGTTCCAGATACATCGTTATGTGTCATCTTACATCACCGTGCGTCGAGGCTCCGAAAAACTGTTGTGCATGCTCAAAATTTCCAGTGTGTGGCGACGTGTGGCTGGTACGTTGAATGTATGATGTGTGTACATTCGGGATACATTGGGAGTACATTAGGGATACATTATGGATACGATGGTATATGTTGCTGCACGTTAGCCGTATGTTCAGCCGGTGGGAATGTGCAGTCCGCATACTGCCAACGGATGCATTACATACTCCTAACTTACTTCGAACGTATGCCTGGCGTATCTCTGGCGTGTTTGTTGGCGTTAGTACTGATTTAGTTTCATGTATGTAGAAACCTAATTTTGTAAACTTTTCACATAATTTGTCTACTGCTGTTTGGCATTGTTGTGTTTGTGTGTCAATAAATGAATCATCAATGTATGGAACCATGATATGTCCTTTCCTAGCGATCAGGGAAAAGATTGGTTTAAGTAACCTTGTGAAAATGCATGTACAGCAGGCCAGTCCATTCGGCATACAAGTGAACTCATAAAGGTTGCCGTTCCAAAGGAATCTTAGATACTTTCGATCATATTTGTAGATGGGTACTGTGTAGTATGCATCTTTAAGATCAATGCTGGCTAGCCAGGCGCCTTGTGTGACTAAGTCTCTTGCTGTGTCTAATGACAAGATTTTAAAATGTTTGTATTCTACGAATTTGTTAAATAAAGTTAGATCTAAAATTAGTCTAACATCTCCATTTGGTTTCAGTCTTAAGAAAATATTGGATATGGATTCCCCAGCAACGTGTAGTGCTGGTTCTATAATGCCTTTTTTGCAAAACCTAAGTACTTGATTGTCTAATGTTTCTCGTTCTGAGCCATGAAATCGGTAAGAGAAACGTATACTATTCTGAATAGGTTCTTTTATCAATGGGACCCCTTCGGCTAAGCTAAGTATAGTTAAGTTATCTGTAACTTTATTCCATTCCATTCCAATACAGTTATTGAGATTACTAATTTGGAATGCATTGCTCACTGGTGTTTGCGCCGCGACTTTTATTTGTTCCCTGGGCGGGGGAACGGCTTCTGGGCATTGAACTCCCTCTTGAAGGGCCTGTTCCTATCATTCCAGCCGAACGACTGCCTCTGGCCCCTTCCCCTGGCCTGGAAGCTGAAGTTTGTCCCGAACCGGCCTCCTCGTTGGCCGGTTCGTTGGTTTAGAAAATCCTGCCTCAGCTTCTTGAAGCGATTAGGATTGGCATCCGACAACTTCTTTTTGTCCATTTCCATGTGTTTGCTGCACTTGTAACTGGTCTCCTCTTGTTTAAACAAGTACTGGAGCTGACCGCCAAACATCTTGGTTTTGTCTAGTGGCTTTCCCTTGATGGGCTTTGGTGCAAGGAATAGTGTGTATTCCTTCCCATTGTTGTCTGTGACTTTCTTGGACCGAGCCACCTCTTTACCTGCGTCAGTGCAGACCACCTTGAAAACATTCTCGAACCTCCTGTGGGAGAGGAAGTTGCGCCCCCCCCCCCGATTACACAATAAATAAGAACACCTTTAGGTTTGATCTGGACATATTGCTATGTCTGGCTGGGCCTCAAATGCTTGACATGCACAACTTAAAAATACAATATACTGATTGTGGCTCTCCTTTGACCCCTGGAGTTCTGGTTTTCTGGTCAGTATCAACGACAACACCTTAAATCGATCCTTCAAACCACATAGAACTTTTGGGAAGGCAGACACACGCGCGCAAAATACTGCGTTGAATTTAGTCAGCGCCTCCATGCAGATGTTAGACATAAAAATCTATTCCCCTCGGCCAAAAAGAAAGAACATGAGACGGGGGGGGGGGGGGTGTAGGTTGTTTGGCGGGGAGTTGGAGGCACACACAAAAGTTTTCCGCATTATCTAGGCCAGCCAGTTATGAGTTCAATAAGCAAGCATGGAATTGGTGTACCAACTTAGTATTATTCTGCAGGTTGTACATTCTAGGGAGAGGGAACCGACTTGTGATAGAGCGCACTGATGGTGGTTTTATAGTGCTGCACCACTGGGGTACTCGATCTTCATAATACGCTATCCGACTCTGTCATATTATCATAATTCTGACATTGAGCGAACCAAGTCATTATGTTATCCTCACACCAGCATCAGACGATGTAGCAACTAACGCTAATTTAGTTGTTTAAGTGTTTGGTTTGATCACGTGGTAATAACATCTACGGTGATATCACGACAGGTATCGACTCGTGACAGTGAACACTCATTGTGGCTTTATAATGCTTCCCCACTGGGAGACTATGCTGCTAGCACTATGACCCAATTTCCCACTCAGTCACATTATCCTAATATTGAGCAAACCAAGCCCTGGTCTATCCTATTAATGTTGAGTGCCAAGCTAGGTAGCAACATGTAGCCTATCAGCTGTGTATAAGTCATTAGTTTGACTCCGGTTCGAACCAAAAACCTCCCGCATAGGAAGACAGGTGTCGCTCTTATCGATTCTACCATCTCGTCCGGTCATTATAAACAGATTTACAAGTGACAGGAATAATTGTCACCTTGCCACTTTATTAGATTATAGAATAAACACATAATTAAATTCGCTTATGACGATTTAAACAATTATTCGCGCTTTTGACGTTTCAAGTAACCGGATCGAATGGCAGAGTGGCTGCTGCGTCCGATGCCCGTGCGAGAGGTCGTGGGTTCGACTCCGACAAACAAAAAACAAACAAAACTAAAAACTTTAAAGAACGAAAGACTTGCCATAACCAGGCTCCTGTACAAGATATATGTTGTATGGTTACTGAACCTGCTTTATGTATACAGTAAAACCTCTATAACAGACCACCTCCACAGATCGACCACTCCCCTATATCGATCGCTTTAATTGGGTCCCAACAATACCATTGTAACCATATTCTAACTCCCTAAACCGACCACCTCCCGAAATGGACCACTTAAAGTCGGTCCCAAGGAGGGTCGATTTAGAGAGGTTTTACTGTTTATATGTTTGTTGTTGTTTTACGTCCTAGCAACATCTAAGATCATATCAGGACGGGTACCGACTTGTGACAGTGCGCACTCATGGCGACTTTATAGTGCTTCCCCACTGGGACACCAGGCCACCAGCACCATGACCTGATATCCTACTCCGTCACATTATCCTGAACACTGAGCCAACCAGTCCTTGCCCTATCCTAATAATGTCAAGTGCCAGGCTAGGAAGTGACAAGTATCAATTTTTAAGTCATTGGTTTGACTTGACCAGGATTCGAACCCATGAACTCATGGGTTCGGATCTCCCGATCTCCCAAAACAGGAGACGGACGGCCAGTATCATGATAATGTGACTGAGTGGAATATCAGATCACGGTGCTCGTGGTCTGGTCTCCCAGTGGAGCAGCACTATAAATCCATGAGTGCACATTGTCACAAGTCAGTACCCGCCCTGATATGACCCTAAATGTTGTCAGGACGTAAAATTCCAACGACAACACCCCCCCCCCCCACACACACACACACATACACATACTCTCGATAAAATCAGGAAGTAATAGGCTACTGACTTGACCCCGTTCCACCTGAATATCTCCGCAGAGAGCAGCACCATGATGTCCCCACAAGACGGCATACACACACACTCGATGCCCGACGACGACAGCCCGGTGTACAAAGACTTTGCCACCTTGGAGAAGGAGGAGAGTCGGGCGTTGTCGAAAAGCGGGTGCACCTGTATGTCGTACAAGTGCTGCCTCCTCTTCTCCATCATCACCAACCTGCTGCTGACCGGTGTGATTGTCGCCATTGTCATCTACTTTCTCCTATATGGTGAGTTACAGTGCTATTTAGCTTTTTTCTACTATTTGTCTTCGGGGTTTTTGTGGTGTATTTTTATTGTAAATATGCTTATTCTGCTGAATAAGTCTTTTGTCAGTGCCAAAGCACTGGTTTTCCAGCCATTTTTCAATTCAGGATTATTTACACAAAAATGGTATATGTATAGTAAGGTATACAATAACTGTTGAATATAGAATTTGCAGCATATAACACAATGAAATTCTGTAACCCACAAGTTCCACAGCAATATGGCAACGGTAGTGTCATATAACTACATCACTATTAGTCATATCAATGTGAGTATTCACATGGTATTTAGAATGTAAGCAGAAGTTGTCTTCTGTATTCATTTGGTAAAGTTGTACTAAGTTTTAATGTAGGGTCTGGTCAGTTGGAGCTAGACCAGCAGTACATCAATGTCAGTTTGCTAGAAATATGCTAGTGTCACCATATCGTGGTTAGCTATGTGAGTTTGTTGTTTACAGTCTGTTGTTTTAGTATTGATAGGTACCTCACAGCAATAGGAATCCTACCTTTGGGGTGGGGTTGTTAGTAATACACTGGACCAGCTGTGACCAGCGAAGCAGTTGGACCAATCCCAATGCATTCTGGTTTTAAATATTACATATATATTTGGACTTGTATATGCATTTAGCCTTTTTTTCCTTTCTTTCTTTGAAGTTTGCAATCCAATGGTTTTGAATTTCTTTTAACTAAATGTATTAGGTTGGTCATTATAATCTACCTCATTTTAGTATGGAGTAGCCTTTATTTTAAAGGGCTAACTTTAGAGATATATATCTGAAGAGCAAACATGCAAGATTAATTTTGGCATGTGTGTCAAAATGGTAGACACCATAGGCACAGGTTCTATTAAATTAATATTAATATACCCCTCCATGTAGCAAAATGTGCTTAATAAGTCCATCATTATCTAAGGATGAAATTTAGATAAGTGATTTAGTTTTGAAAATTTAATCATTCTATCGGACTATGCAGCTTTAGGGATTTTTTTTTGTCTTCTTCCTCCCCTCCCCATTTAACATAATTTCTCTTTATTTTATTTCTTATTGTCTTCAAAGGGATTCAGGTTTTGTTTTCTTTCTTACTATTTCTTTTTTCTCTTCTTATTTCCATTTCCCCCCCTTTTAAAACAACTATTTAGTTATATCCCCTTGACCGCGCAGGCTTGTATATATATATATATATATATATATATATATATAATATATATATATATATATATATACAAGGCTGCGCGGTAAAGGGGATATAACTAAATAGTTGTTTTATATATATATATATATATATATATATATATATATATATATATATCAGATGGCGCCACCGATCGCCAACACACGAATGATTTAGTCAAATTTTACATAAGGCAGTAACAACCTCCAAGACTTATTGCTTGCCCTTTTAACTGTATATCCTCTTCAATAGTAAACCTAAACACGTGCACCAGTATCAAAGTAACATATGTGATGTTTTTTGTGTGTGATTTATTCAGTTTAATCGCTTCTTGCTTCCATAGCACTAGACCTTGGAGTGACTGGTCTGAGTTTCTGCAAGAAAGCGTGAGGCCATGTCCCAAGAATCTGTACAGTCGGGTAAGTTTGGGCCTTCTCTCGAGCAAGATTAGCTTGTGACTTTGTGTTCTTCATTGTGTGCTTCCCCTCCCACCCCATCCCTAAAGTGCCTGTCACACCTTACCGGATTGAGTATCGGACACAACCGGACAAAGAATTTTCTAGTCCGACAGTGTTTGGTATAAAAATGTACCGAAATGGGTCGAAATGTTGCAATGGCCACCGGACGAAATGAACGCTAAACGGACAAGGAACGTACATTAACGAATAGCCACCGGACGATAACCGAACGATAACCGGACAACAACCAAATGTCAAATGGACGGACCGAACATAGATGGGTACTGGACATGAACCGGACAAAATGGACTAAACGGACTTAAAATGGACACCAACCGTACACCTCAGTCCGGCGGTGTCCGGTGTGATGTATAGGGCTAAATGTACAAGTTTTGTGCATGTTCAAAACTTGCCACCGGACACCACTGGACAGAGAACGGAAATGCCGGATGTGTACCGTATATAAACCGTACATTGACGTATTTCACCGGACAGTGTCCGTTTTCTATCCGGTCCCCCAATCCGGTAAGGTGTGACTGAGCCTTCAATGAAACAGCTCAGCACCTAGATATGATATTCATCCCCACCCATAATAGGGCTGAATGACGATTGTGTCTAAATCCAAGTGAAAACAATAATTATTATTATAAACAAGCTATGGAGGCATGAGTTCCAGCGTGTAGTGAATATCTCTATATATTTGGGGGGGGGGGGGGGGGGGGTCCATTAGTTGTTTAAGCAGGGGAAATTTCAGTCATAGACGACTGGTCTTCCTCATTCCACTGCTGGTCGATAGAAAGCCCAAGCCTACACTTTTACCGACCCAAGGGATTTTTAACCTCCAACACCACATAGACATGGTATGAGAGCAACCGGCCTTTGATGATGCTGTAAGTTATACACAGCGGTGGAAATCCAAATTGGCAGAGCTGGGGGCACGGGGAATCGAACCGCCGACCCTCAGATTAGGAGTCTGACCTAGAAAAAAGTCAGACACTCTAACCACTCCGCCACAGAGAACGCGTAGATTTGAGAAACTAGAAGAAAACTATTTTTTACAACCAAGATGGCAGCCATTATATTTTCTAATTTCAAGCTTTAAAATATATTAATCTACATGTTTTCATTAATTCTGCACTTCAAAAGTATCTAAGCAATATATTTAGCTTCTTTGATTATAAAATCGTGCCCAGCCTTCCGACACTTTAAAATGATACTAATAGAGGGTAGTTTAGCAACTCTGTCCTTTGTATGTGTTGTGTTAGTGTATATATAGATCAGATATACCGGACATGAACCGGACAAAGTGGACTAGACGGACTTAAAATGGATACCAACCGTACACCTCAGTCCGGCGGTGTCTATTGGCGGTGTCTATTGGCACATAATTGATTGTCTGCTTTTGCATGTAAAAGCGATGGTTTGAACAAAAAACTAACATTTCTCGCCGTGAATATGGCCTATGCTGCCGACATATATATATATATATGTATATATATATATATATATATAGATCAGATATATGTATATATATATCATATATGTATATATATATATATATAGATCAGATATATGTATATATATATCATATATGTATATATATATATATATATATATATAGATCAGATATATGTATATATATATATCACTAATTATAGATGAAAGTTATGAGAAATCCACTGCACAGATCTAACCAGTCCTTGCCCTATCCTACCAATGCTGAATGCCAAGCGAGGAAGCAACAAGTATCACTTTAAATTTTAATAAGTCATTTGTTTGACTCGACCATGTTTGGAACCCGTGGGTTTGAATCCCACGACCTACCAAAATGGGAGATGGACGCTCAGCTCATTCGGCAATCCCGTCTGGTCGAGAGAGGGGAAAGGAGAGAGGGGAGAGAGGGGGTGAGGGGGATATGGGAGGGAGGGGGAGAGAGGGAGGGAAATGGGAGGGGAGAGGGAGGGAGAGTTTGTTTGTTTGTTGTTTGACATCCTCGCAACATCTAAGGTCATATCAGGACGAGAGAGGGAGGGAGGGATAGAGGGAGAGAGACAGGGAGAGAGAGAAATAGAGAGACTTCCATCGCATCGCAAGGTGGGCCACTTCCATGGCAGGGGGGGGGGGGGGGGGGTTACCACTGGGGACTGCCATTTATTACGGGCGACAATGTGTGTTTTTCACTATACAGTCTAGGCCTACATGTGTGTCGGTGTGTGGGTATGAGAATATGCATAACATATTGTTCTACAGCAGATGCGTGAAAAAGTCTAAATAACTGACAATTGAAGCATCTCATGGCCGCAATCCTATTAAGAAGGCCTACCCCCAACAAGTTGTCGCTAATTTTGTGCATTGTTTCATTGCAGTCCGTGAATCTATTCATACTCTGGGAAAGCCTAAGTCACGAGTGTTGCCATGGAGATTCCGTGGTGGACGCTCATGCGTCGATACCGAGGCTGCAGGTTGGTCTGCACTGTCCTGAACTTAGGAAGCTCTCAAATGTCACTGCCAGCAAAATACAGCAACGCAATTGCAGCAAGAATGTCATCATCAACACGAAAGAGAAATAGTCCATCACTTCTCAGTTGGCCGGTTGCCTTCCGCGGTCGCACACACCTATCCCCCCCCCCCCCCCCACCAATATATGGAAATATTGACCAATTTCATATGACGGCAGCACATGTATTTAGGTCAGTGCGCGCGCTGGTTGGCTGCAGGACAACATCCGGTCACACTGCAAACTCAATGGCTATGAGCAATCTTCATAGAAAAAAGGTGAAATATATCTAAAACCACAACACCTAGAAACAAACTGATTGGAATACACATAGAAAACATGTTTACCAAAAAGATTATATAAATTAATACGGTTAGGGTTCTGGATTTCTATTAATTTTGAATAAAATCGACGTTTTGCACTGCGCGTACCGGCAAACTCAATGCATTGTCAATGGCAGTGAGCAATCTTCATCCAGAAAAAGTTAAATATCTCTCAAACTACAACACCTAGAAACAAACTGATTGGAATACACATAGAAAACATGTTTACCAAAAAATATTATATTAAATTGATACGGTTAGGGTTCTGGATTTCTATTAATTTTGAATAAAACTGAAGTTTCTACTGCGCGTATGGGCAAACTCAGTGGCAGTGTGCATTCGTTCTGCAGCCAAGCTGCGTGCGCATACACGATGTTTACAAACATTGAAAGGGGTCTATACCCTGCCAGCCAGTACTGCGTCGTTCTTTATTATAACTATAAGCGCTTAAAGTCGCCAGCTATCCGCCGCGTGGAAAACAAACGAACTCGGGAATGCGCCGGCGGCGATTTGTATATTCGGGTGTAATCGATTATTCAACTCGGGTCACTCGAGCCACTGTTTTGTTTACACTCGGCGATTCGACGCTGATCGAGCTGCTACGTTAATATCGCTTGGAATTTAAGGTTAATTTAATTAAATTTCATTATTTTAGTATGTAATTCTGTTAAATATGATCGCATTCAATAGATTTCGGCGTAATCGGTCCCTAACACTGCCGGGCACAAGCTGAGAACCAGCGAATCTTGTTACTGTGTGAGCCTGTTGCCGGCACAATTTCAGCCAATCACAGCGGCGATTTGTATATTCGGGTGTAATCGATTATTCAACTCGGGTCACTCGAGCCACTGTTTTGTTTACACTCGGCGATTCGACGCTGATCGAGCTGCTACGTTAATATCGCTTGGAATTTAAGGTTAATTTAATTAAATTTCATTATTTTAGTATGTAATTCTGTTAAATATGATCGCATTCAATAGATTTCGGCGTAATCGGTCCCTAACACTGCCGGGCACAAGCTGAGAACCAGCGAATCTTGTTACTGTGTGAGCCTGTTGCCGGCACAATTTCAGCCAATCACAGCGGCGATTTGTATATTCGGGTGTAATCGATTATTCAACTCGTGTCACTCGAGCCACTGTTTTGTTTACACTCGGCGATTCGACGTTGATCGAGCTGCTACGTTAATATCGCTTGGAATTTAAGGTTAATTTAATTAAATTTCATTATTTTAGTATGTAATTCTGTTAAATATGATCGCATTCAATAGATTTCGGCGTAATCGGTTCCTAACACTGCCGGGCACAAGCTGAGAACCAGCGAATCTTGTTACTGTGTGAGCCTGTTGCCGGCACAATTTCAGCCAATCACAGCGCAGCTTTTGCATTGCAAATGGCCGCCGCCTATGGGGGCGGCCATTTTGAAGACAACAAACTGCCATTGCAGTTCAGACTAGCACTGCCCTGGTCCCATACTCTCCCCACACATACTTGGTTCATTTAAACATAAAAACTAAACAAGATTGTGCTTGGAGAGCATTTGTCGGAGTACGCGCAGTGTCCCAGCGAGCTATAGCTGGTCCCTTTAAATGCTGATATTTAGTTTTATTGTGTGTTTTTTTTTAAGTTAAGACTATGACCCTCCCCCCCCCCCCTCTTGTCTTCCATAAGTATGGTGAGTGCAACCATTTTTAAGTCGTTGCTGAAAACTTCTGCCTACTGGAGTAATTGAATTTGTTATTATTTGTAATATGAAATGGGCCCATACTTGTAACACACACAATCCTCCCCACTCTCTTTTGTACATGCCATTCAGTTACTGGTAGCCCTATGCGGTTGGCTCAGTCTATTAAGTATATATTTCCGCCGTGCTTTTGTCTGACCAATCATTGTGTGAGAACTAAAGGAAATTAATTAAGAAACTCAATTATGCAGGTTTGGTTCAAATATCCATATATATATATATACACCCCATATATATATATATATATATGCTTATATATGTTTATATATTATATGTGTACATATAATACCGACACATGATTATTTAGATTGGACGTCTGTTCGGTTTAACCTACGCCACAAAGTGTTATTTAATTGGGTAGATAACATATGTATATACTATGCATAGCTACTTTGCTACAACTTACAAGTGTACTTTTTGCTCCATCGATTTACACTAGTACTATATAAAGTTACTAGAGTATAGTTCGATAGTAAAGAGCAGAACAGCTCTGTGCATGTGCAATAAAAATGAAAGACACAGCTGTAAATGCTTGTGTGCATAACCATTCAGCTCTGTGCATGTGCAATAAAAATGAAAGACACAGCTGTAAATGCTTGTGTGCATAACCATCTGTTCTTGTGGGTGGGCGGAGCGATATTAAATAGACCTCAGCATTCAGCTTTGACACATTTGAAATCACTCCGCCCATCTAATCAGACTCTTCCATATGTTTATATATTTTTATATTATGCAAGATTGCATAGATCCGTTGAATCAACGCGAAGAGATTTGTAAAGGCCCATATATATATATATATATATATATATATATATATATATATATATATATATAATGTATATATATTATATGTAATATATATAAATATATGCATATAATCTCAAACGTAACAAATGAGAAAATACTTTGCGAATTTAATGTGTAGGAGGTTTCTATAGGTGTGATGTACAACGGTTTTTTAACCATTTATTTGAACATTCCATGTGTTGTATGAATTCTAATTGACGCAATAAGTATCCAAGGAAGGGGGGGGGGGGGGGATGGTTGGAAGGCGTTACCTCCCGCTCATATAGTTGGTCGTAGCAGGGACAGTCGCAGAAGTTTTAGTATCACATCACAGAGATGTTGGTCCTACTTGTGAACAGTGGGAAAAGGTATCCCGAAAGAATAAGTCCCATAACTGATGCGCCATATTTAAAGTTACATAGTCCGATGGTTTCGAGTATCCGAACTATATAAGTATATTAACTGATCGTTATAATCTACGTTACATTAGTTTGAAGTAACTTTTGTTATAAATGCGAACTTTGCAGATATTTGAAGTGAAAACATACCAAATTAATGTTGATGTGCACGTCGAAATGGGGTGGATACCGCAGGTTTCAGTAGTGACAGGTTCCATTAAATGTACTTAGTATTTATTCCCTTCTATATAATACTGCAGCAGATGCTCAATCAGTGCACCAGTATCTAAGCTACATACGTAAAATCTAATTTAGGTAGTGTTTTGGGTTTTTTAATGTTGATTCTTCCATTGATCGGATTATGTAGTTTTAAATACTTGTTGGAAAAATAGCGTTTTGATTATTTGGAGGATTGAAGGCTGAGCCTCAGAGTCAGATGAATGACATCGATCAGATGATTGGTTGGTTGGTTGTTGGAGTTTTACGTCCTGTCAACATCTAAGGTCATATGAAGACATGTATTGACTTGTGACAGTGCGCACTCATGCAGACTTTATAGTGCTGCCCCACTGGGAAATCAGGTTGCTGGCACCATGACAAGATATCCCACTCAGTCACATTATCCTTACACTGAGCTAACCAGTCCTAGCCCTATCCTATTAATGCACCAGGCTAGGAAGTGACAAGTATCAATTTTATACCGACCCACCCAGGGGGGAGGCTAAGGAGTAATACGTGTATATATACATAAACAATACCTGTACTCATACTAATAGAGGTGGAAAATGAAATCATCAAAACCCAGCAAACGGAAAAGGAAATAGCCCTATGGCGGCCGCCATTTGTATAATCGCATAATGATAAATAAATTATTCTCAGTGTTTATATGTATGTCAATAGACTAGGTTGTAATTCCAAACTTTCCTGTTTATGCCAAATTGTTCTGGATTTCTTTTAATTTAGTTTTGCACTGTGTGTAGCGGCAACCTCCATAGAATGCAAACTCAATGGCCACGGGCATTTGTTTGGCTCTCGACGCCATTTTGAGCACATGCAAACTCGTCAACGGTCTGTCCGCAGCAAACAGTGGATGGCAGCGATTGGTTAATAATATTATATTCAATTTCTATAGACAGTTACGTAATTCCAACTAATGTGGGCGGGTTGGCCCTAAGCATTGCCGACCTTCCACACGCGAGATCCGCACTCTACCGATTAGGCTACCTCGCTGGGTTGAGAGGAGGAAAGTGGTGTTGTAAGGTGAGGTTGCACGACTACACTCAGCCAGTCGGGTGACTGAAGGGCGGGGGGTGGGGGTAAAAGGGAGTGCAGTAGTGCATTTGACCATATTTAGCTGTTCCTAAAGATCAGGGCCGCGTTCAAGGTATGCCTCGGAGATATTTTAGATGTTGCGCTAATTTGAACGGCTTTAGCTGCTGGATGCCTAGAAAATGGCGGCCTCAATAGGGTGCAGCCATTTGCAATTGAAAAGAAGAGCTCGGATTGGCTGAAACCACTGAATCCGGCAGTCATTTACGAGGCGCTTTTTGCCTATTGTCTGAAAAGCAAGACGTCTCGGTGGTGACTCAGAGGCGCACCCGGAATGCATATCAGCCAAAAGACATCGCGGAGCCATCTCGGAGTCGACTCGGAGATGTACCCTGAATGCAGCCCAGGTGACTCATTGTTAGTGAGCATGGGGTGTGAGGGAGGGTGGGGGGGCGGGGGTCCCAAGCATTGAATGAATGCCTGCAGTTTCTGTGGATTAATCATGTTGCCGGCCAACTTGTACAATTAAGCGATATCGCGCAATATTACAAGGTGCAAAACGTGCTGCTGGCTACCAGTGCCTTTTCTATGTGGTCATTTTCGAGGGATTCAATTTTATGCTGGAAACAAATTATATTGAAATGATGCCTTAAAAGTAGGTCTATCACTACCCATCACCAACGGGATGGTTTGGAATTGTCACGGTTTACTGCATAGATCTACATCACATCTGTGTATCTTTATACGAAATAAACTTACCGTCTCCATTAATATTCACATTAATTTCTATAGACGTCATTGTTGTCTCCATTAATATTCACATTCCAGTTGGTCTGTGTTGTTAAAGTGTTCCTTTTTATTTGTTTGTTATTTGGCTGTTATATAAAGTTGCATAAATCCGATAGTTTTGAGTTTGTCATTTTCTTAAATGAATATATTAGGTTGATGGTTATAATCTACATTCATTCAGTTTTAAGTAACTTTAATTAACGATGAGTAAATTGGGATATATTTTAAATGTAAACATGAACAATTAATTTTGGCAAGCTGTTCAAAACTCTGCCCGCCATAGGCTTCAACAGTAACATGTTGTATTCAATAGGGACCTTTCAGTTTGCATGAGTCTCTCGTCAGGTGGCACACCATGCCGGTCTCTGTAATGCCTTGGTTGGATAGTACAAGGAACTTCTTCTAATAGTCTTCTTCTAACAGTATCAAGTGTCTGTAAATAAGAGGGGGTGTAGTGGGGATTGGTAGGTATGCGGTATTGCAGTACCTCTGATAACTTAGGTGTGATGCCCCTGCCTTGCAAAGTTGTAAACCACTGCCTTGATAGAACCAAAGGCTAAGGGAGTAAACCCTAACAGAAAACCATGTTACCGTGGCAGCATTAAGGGTGGTGATGAATGGAACTCCCAACATCTCCCGACCAGCCACTGCAGGGACAAATAGTTTGCGCCTGTCTTGATGTGTTCTTGCCGGTGTGAGATCTCTATTTGCTCCCCGAGAGAGTGCTGCTCGTAACTTGCAAAAGCCAGCAGCTTTTATGAAATGTCCAACCACATGAAATAACATCACTCTCACAGCAGAGATCTAATTGGAGAGTGGCGGTTAACTCATGAAAGCAGTCTTTGTCGCATTGCGACTGACAGCATGATGATGATGATGATGATGATGATGATGATGGGGATTGAGGGGGTGAAGTTGGGTTGAGGTGTGTATGGTGGGGGCATATGTTTGTGTGGTGGAGGTGTAGGGGTGTGGTGAGGATTGTGGGGTGGGGGGATTTAGGGGTGTGGTGGGGTGTAGGTGTGTGTGGTGTGGTGGTGGGGGGGGGGGGGGGGGGGTGATGGAGGTGTATGGGTGTGGTGAGATTTTGGTGTGTGGATTTAGGGTAGGGTTGTGTGGTGAGTGGGTATGGTGTGGTTGGAGTGTAGGGGTGTGTGGTGGGGGCATATGTTTGTGTGGTGGGCATGTGGTGGAGGTGTAGAGATGTGGTGAGGATTTTGGTGTGTGGTGGGGCGGGGGGGGGGGTATGGGGATTTATTGGGGTGTGGTGAATGGGTATGGTGGGGGGGCTTAGGGATGTGGTGAGGGTATAGGATTGTGGTGGGGGTGGGTGTATGTGTGTGGTGGGTGTTGACGGCATCTTGGGGGGGGGGGGAGGTGTAGGGGTGTCTTGCAGAGCGGCACCTCACAATCTTTAGCATCCCAAAACCCCCACCACACACACCTATACCCCCAGTATCCCTTACACCCCAACCACACACCAAAACCCCCACCACACATCTAAACCCTCACCCCCACCACATCCCTAAACCCCCCACCACACACCTACACCATGCACAAGCATCTACAGAGGAATCCAGCAGAGCTAGACTACTTCCCGAAGAGGGAGACGGAGGCATATTGAGGATTTACATGTGACGTATATATCTATCAACGTTGTGTGCTATATTGCACCCACGCACGGTCCCATATCAATATAATGTTGCCATCTGGTGGAATCCATCTGTACCATTATATGGTAAATTATATTGGTGGTAATGGAGAAAAGTTGCTTTTATTCGAATTATATATAAATTAAATATGCCATCGACTCTGGTGTATGAACCAATTGATGAACCCATTTCTCTAGTGTACCTGCAGTACAACTCAGCATTATTTTCCAACTAATAGAGAGGCTTATCTCAAGCCAAATAAGCTAAGATAATTTCCGGGCGTGGATTAACCAAATTAAACTGGCGAAATTTCTTAATGATCATCCGTAACCAATTTTGTTGTCAGTGCTTATCAACCTCAAAAGGTGGCCACGCTTTTAATGTAAAGATTAATAAGTGTTTATTTTCAACACATAATGAACGGAAATAATACCCATTGTTGTTTACCAGACGGAATGGCCGAGTCAGTTGAGCGTCCATCTAATGTTTTGGGAGATCGGGGGATCCGAACCCTGGTCTAGTCAAACCAATGACTTAAAAATATATACTTGTGCTTCCCAGCAGACGCTCCGCATTATTAGGATAGGGCAAGGACTGGTTGGCTTAGTGTCAGAATGTGACTGAGTGGGATGGGATATCAGGTCATGGTGCTGGCAGCCTGTTATCCCAGTGGGGCAGCACTATAAAGTCATCATGAGTGCAGTCACGATATGACCTTAGATGTTGAAACGATGTAAAACAAAACAATTGTTATTGTAAATCTTTATTTACTGTTCCACCATTCCACACTTTCAGATACCCATGAGGTAGAAAGAAGCACACTTTGAAATTAGGCACTACCAAACCCCGCTATTAAAATCCATTTGTGCAAAGCATAAATCCACAACACAGTTCAAACTTCACAATAGGCTTGTCAACACGTGAATAGATTTCACATCTGCGCACTCAAAGCACACTTCATTAGAAAATACTCCATGTTTGAAGTTATGAGCGTTTAGTCACCACAATGCCAAGAAAATATACCGTATACACCATACCACAATGTATATTAAACCTCCTTTACAACAAAGCAGTTATATCTGCAACTGTCACTTTCCCACAGATCTCCCCGACATTCCCCGCTAGGTGCACCCCTTAGTTAGGCGCTGTGACTCCAGGCGGCGCCAGCGTCGCAGCTGTTTGAAGACTAGTAGCGGTAGTGGTCAGGCTTGTAGGGCCCATCGACTGGGAACCCGAGGTAGTTGGATTGCTCCATGGTCAGCTTGGTCAGCTTGACCCCAAGGTGCTCCAAGTGGGCCGCGGCCACCTCCTCGTCCAACTGAAGTGGAGAAGCGTTGTTGTAAAACCATGTCCCGCTATATTGTAAAACCATGTCCCCTTATGTTGCAAAACGTCCCCGTCAAGCCTGCTCCCCACCCATCCTCATCACCGTTTTAACAACAAAATAATGCAGTCAGTCTTTAAGTGTGCTTAAAGAAGAGAATTTAATTCAATCGATTGATTTTGATATTATAATGACAACAAATTTGAAGCCATGTAAAATAGATAAATTGGTGAAATTATTTTAATGAACTATACAAGGCGATATGGTATAGTCCTGCCGCCCTCAAGAAAGCTAGGATCGCTTCTTGTTTTACATCAGTCGAAAGATTATGCAGATGGAAAAGAAAGAAAAAACTGAAATTTAATTTAACAAGAAAAATTCGGAGATCTTTCCTCCCTGATACATAAATACAATGTCTAAATATGAAACGAAATTAAAATTCTAAAAACACCTCTTTGGGGAGGATGTGCAGGCAGACAGTGAGTGTACTTGGGCAATGTCTAAAGAGAAAATGAAACTTTAAAAAAAAAAAAAAATTAATTAGGCTAAAATTTGTAATCACCTTCTTGGGGAGGATATGCACGCCGACAGTGTACTTGTTGGACTTGGTCCACAGCTCGATCTGGGCGAGCACCTGGTTCGTGAAGGAGTTGCTCATGACGAAGCTGGGGTGCCCCATGGCGCAGCCTAGGTTCACCAGGCGACCCTCCGCCAACAGGATGATGTGGCGCCCACTCTTCATCGTGTACCGGTCAACCTGCGAGACGGCAGCAGATGGTTAGAGCAACCCAAACAGCGGCACCTGCGACCCAAACAGCGGCACCTGCGACCCATACAACACGCCTGTAGACATTTTTAAGCCCGAGTATGCACAAAAAAAAAAAATTTCCTACGCCAGTATTTTTTTTTATAGAAAATCCAATTTCTTTTGTAAAGTTCACAATTTCTTTTGCAAATTCCACAATTTCTTTTGCAAAGTACTTTTTCCCCCCACTGCGGTAGCCAAATAGGAAATTTGGGGTATGCAGGTCGGGAATCAGGACGCAGTACGACTAGTACACAGTTGACTGCATCAGGAACAACGACCAGTGGAATATACCCACAGACTGCCCTTTATTTTTAATTGGGAGTGGAGGGGGGGGGGGATTAAAATATTAAAAATAATTGACCACTTTAACACTTAAAACCAGGAGCTACCGAAGTATAAGAAACAAATAGGTACTTTTCACGCTAAAACAAACCACCTTTCAAAATGTTTAAGAAGAGCTGTTAGTGTTCATATTGTGACAAAACCAAATTCACTTTTTAGTTATTGGAGTTTGACGTCCGTGGCAACATCTAAGGCGATAACATGAATAATACCGACTAGCAACATTGCGCACTCATGGAGAATTTACAGTGCTACTACCATTGGGACTGGGTTACCCTGCAACCAGCACGCTGACGTGATATCCCACTCAGTCACATTATCCTGGCACTAACCCACCCAGTTCATTGTCCATCCTAATAATGCCGGTGTCACGGTTTCAGCGCCCGGTCAGTTTCAGCGCCCGGTCGTGGCTTCTGCGCATGCGCGGATTTTAAGAGGCCCTGCAAACTGCAGCATGTCGCAGTTTGAGCGCCCGGCCAGGTTGAGCGCCCTGCCAGTGGACACTTATTTGTTGCGAGCACTGCTATTTGTTTAGTTTACACTCGGCGATTCGACGCCGATCTAGCTGCTACGTTAATATCGCTTGGAATTTAAGGTTAATTTAATTAAATTTCATTATTTGAGTATGTAATTCTGTTAAATATGATCGCATTCAATAGATTTCGGCCTAATCGGCATAAGCATATTCAGCGCTTTACGGAGCCACCCAACCAGCCACGGTTGAACTCCCTAACACTGCCGGGCACCAGCGATAGTTACAGCTGAGCTTGTAGCCCGCAAGGCCACGGGTGTTTGAAACTGGGTAGAATTTGACGCATACGCAGACGACACTCTTAAAATCCGTGCATGCGCAGAAGCCACGACCGGGCGCTGAAACTGACCGGGCGCTGAAACTGTGTCGGGCAAGATGGCCATAATTATAAAATACTTTGGTTTGACTCGGCCAGGTAATATTATTTATCCATTGACCTCCCACAAGAGAAGCGGGTGCCCTGCCCATTTGGCCATCTTGTTGAGAAAATGACTTAAAATAAAAACATACAAGCAAACCGTCGCTACACCAAATATACCTGGGGCTTGACGTTGTCCTTGCTTGCGCAGTTATCGTTGAGCCACTTGATGTCGATCTCACAGTCGAAGTGCCCGATGTTGCACACAATGGCATCTTCCTGCATCTTCTCGAAGTGCCTGCCCGCAAGAATGCCGCTGCAGCCAGTGGCGGTCACAAAGACGCGCCCCAAGCTACACGCCTCGTCCATTGTCGTCACCTCGAAGCCTGTAAGCACACAGTGAACAGTTTCATAGAAACACGGTTTTTCAAAGGGGGGGGGGGGGGTAGAGAAGGGGAGATAACATCCTAATAGCATCATGTGTCGGATCGGGTATCGAATTACAATTCCACTTATGATGGCTTTATAGTGCTGCCGCAATGAGATACCTGTGGTGTTGCAAGTACCATGACCCAATATCCCACTCAGTCACATTACCCTTATACGACGCAAACTTGTTTATGTGTCTCAGTAGTATTGAGCACCAGGTAATGTAAGCGATAAGCACCAATTTTACTTAAATACGACCTCCATCTAATCCTATCCCATAAGAAACTGGAGTTATTCTGATTCTAGCAATGTGGTGTGTGCATATCGGTGTGGACGAGCCTGGGCCACAGGCTGACTGAATGCATACACCAAGAGACATGTTTCCAGCTCGTATTTTTTTTTTTTTTAAAGGTGGGAGATCAAACTGGTTGCATTGTTGTATACAATAGCTGTCTAAAGTGCCATTTAAGTGTATGGAACAATTATATCGCATAGAAGTATCTACTAAACCATTTTAATTCTACAATTATATAACAAGGCAAAATAACTCAAACAGAAACGTACCACTATCTAAAAGTTGCTTTGGTTTTAAGAAGTAAAGAATATGCATTACATCTGATCCTATATATCCAGCCATAGGTACTGAAGTACCTTAATCAGCATTTGTTGCTGCACAGAAATTAGAAAAAAATATCAAGTCATACAAGCCTATGGCTATGTCTAACCCAAAATCAACTTTCCATGTTTTTAAAATAAGATATCACCAAAGTTAACAGCACTACAACAAAACCAGAAAAAATAACCAGACATCTGCAACTTTCTTTAAATTGGTTGGTTGGCTTACGTCCTGGCAACATCTAAGGTCATATCAGGACAGGTACTGACGTGTGATAGTGTGCACTCGTGGTGGCATTATCGTGCTGCTCCACTGGCAAACCAGGCCACCATGACCTGATATCCCAATCAGTCACATTAACCTGACATTGAGCCAACCAGTCCTTACCCTACCCTAATAATGCCGAGCGCCTGTTTAAATTGGAAAACCTGGCTCACCCTCCATGGCGGCCTGCAAGGCATTGATGGGGTCAATCTCGGTGACGATGACTCGGGCACCGAAGGCCTGCAGGGCCCTTGCCGAGCCCTTGCCGACGTCCCCGTAGCCGGCCACAACGGCCACCTTGCCGGCCAGCATCACGTCCGTCGCGCGCTTGATGCCGTCGACGAGTGACTCGCGGCAGCCGTACAGGTTGTCAAACTTACTCTGGAGGGAAAGACCAGTCATACAGGTTATCAAAACTTACTTGGGGCGGGGGAAAGATGGGGGAAGACAAGCCATACAACTCTGTGGCAAGATTGGCCCCTGCCATGACCAGAAGTGCAATGCAATTTCCCTTTCCCCCCTTTTAAATTTTTTTAAATTATTTTTAAAACTTTGATAACACTATTTTAACAACTTTTATAACACTATTAAGAGACCAAAATTCTGAACTGTTAAAGGACAAACAAACTAAATCTGAAAATACCCTTTACAAGAGAAGTGAAATACGGATTAGTGGCCACGTCTTTCTAACTTGTGTTGAATATAAATGTGTGCATACGCGGAGTTGTGTGTGTGGGGGTGCTGCAAAATACCGATGGTTGGGGGGGGGGGGTCGTTTTTTAGGCAGTGAGCGACGCATAAGCTGCATCCAAGCATCTTCCTTTAAAAAAAATGTAATCCTAGATTTGCGCAATGCCGCTGTTCGCTATACTAGCCACGTGACGATTGCATACAGTTGTGTGTGTGTGGGGGGGTGGGGGGGAAGAAAAATACCACGTTTTTTGGGGGGGTGGGGGGGGGTGTTTTTGAAGGGGTGGGCGACGCATAAGCTGCATCCAAGCATTCTATTTTTTTAAATATTGTTTTAAAAAAATAATTCCTAGATTTGCACAGATTCTGCTCAATGCCGCTTTGCGCTATATTAGCCACAGGACGATTGCATACGGTAAATAGGTCTCGCTGATAAGACTTAACTACGGACGCCGAGTGTTTATCCAGTAAAAGATTGCCAGTCAGGTCAAGCCAGCTGGAACCGGATTCCAGCAGATGGGACTCGCACACTCAGTCGCAGTTGTCAACAGACTTAGCTTCTGTTGAGGACGCGTGGCCTTCATTTACACGCCATTTTGAACAGCAAACAAAACTAACATGGACAGAAAACACAGGCTTGAATATCAATCTTTGAACAGTTCATGTATATTATTATCATGGAGGTTAAGCAGGAGTAAAGTTTACAGAGCCTGAACTAAATTTAATACCTATAGTAGGGTAATACATCAGCTTAGTAAGTCAGTCACTACAGGGTTCATGTCCACTTTCTAAATTTAGATTTAGAGTTAAGTCACCAGTGTACCTGATAGCTTTGTTTGTTTACTGGTCAGGAAACCCTATCACAATGTCATGGTGATGTTTCCCGCTTTAATTTAATCATGCTGGTTCCTGACATGTGCAGTTTGTTATGGCTTTATGTACTAGAAACAGCAACAAATATAGTAACTACCCAAAAAGGTTGGTTGATTGGTTGGTTGGTTGGTTGTTGGCAGTTTTATGTCCTGGCAACATCTAAGGTCATATCAGGACGGGTACCGATGTGTGACAGTGCACATTCATGACGACTTTATAGTGCTGCCCCACTGGGACCAGGCCAGCACCATGACCTGATATCTCACCTTAAATAATCCTGACACTGAGCCAACCAGTCCCTGCCATAGCCTATTAATGCTGAGTGCCAAGTTAGAAAGTGACAAGTATCAATTTTGTAAGTCATTGGTTTGACTCGACCAGGAATTGGGACGCCTGTGCTCTACCGATTCGGCCACTGCGCCAGGTGATACACACCTTGGTGACGGAGTCGTTGACATTGATGGCCGGAATCTTGAGCTCACCGGCCTTCATCATCTTGTAGAGGTTGTGCACACCGGTCGTCGTCTCTTCGGACAGGCCCTTGATGCCAGAGATATACTGCGGGTACTTGGTGTGCACGAGGTTTGTCAGATCCCCGCCGTCGTCAAGGATCATGTTCAGTGGCTTCCCATCAGGGAACACGATCGTCTGCAAGCAGATAACACGTTAATTTGGAATCACTGCAATTATCTTTCAAATTATCTATCATAATCATATTTTATCTATAGTTATCAACCCAATATATATTGGGTTGATAAAGATAATCTACTTTAGTTTGAAGTAACTTATTTCCTATGCTTAATTTCGGATATATTTGTGATTAACACTAGCAAAATAATTGTTGGTGTGCACCTCGAAATGCTGGACCATATAGGCTATAACAATGACAGGTTCTAATAAATTTGACTTAAGGGTTCCTTCTATGCAGCAAATACATTTTTTAATGAGTGCACTGGTACCTATGATCAAATCTAGAGTTTTTGGTTTTTGAAAATTGTGTGCGAAAAATGTGTGCTTGGGTGTCGCGTTTCTAGCAACGTAAAACAGGTCATGCAAATTGCTACACAATAGTAAGGAGCACCGACTAAAGCTTAACCATGGTTGGGGCACAATATATTTACAGGTATTAAAACAAATAAAATGGAATAAACGTCAAGTTACATGTAAGTATAAATATTTAGTTTCCAATTCCTACACAAATTTCAAATTGAACACCTGTTGCTAATCAGCTCTGAAGCATGCTACATGGTATTCAGCTTTTAGCCATCTAGATAATATTTACTATACATAATACACAGAACCCTACAGAGCCCTTATCACAGACCAGAACAGACTAATCCTAATCCATAATCAGCATTGTTATTTTTTTACTACGCACCTGGTCGACACACCAGAGGTACTCCTCGTCCGTCTCGCCCTTCCATGCATACACTGGCACGCCGATCTTGGCCATAGCAGCAGCAGCGTGGTCCTGAGTCGAGAAGATGTTACAGCTGGACCACGTGACCTGAAAATTAAAGATAGCACCGGCCGTTAGTGACTGCGGGTTGATAGCCGAATGATTGGATCACGTGCTTCTGAAAAGGCAGGTCATCGCATTTAAACCTAGGCCCAGTCAAATCGATGACTTAAAAAAAATTACACATGTACTTGAGTCGCTACCTAGCCTGGCACTCTGCATTACTAACATACGGGAAGGAGCAGTGGAATGAGGACCAATTGTCCGTGATTGAAATTTCCCCCACATAATCAACAAATGTGAGGTTCTAGCACCGATAGTGTACCTATGCTGACTTTATAGTGCTGCACCTTCCGAGATGGCGCACAGCAGGAACCAAGAAGGAATATCCCACTCGGTCACATGACCCCTTGCACGGAAGAAACTAAGCCATGCTGTCCATTTAAAAGTTCACGAAACAAAAATTGGTTTACACACATTTGCCCCACCGTCCTACAGATCAGTAGGGAAAAGAAAACACGGCAAGTGTGAACGCATCAGCCTACCCAGTATTTTGTTAAAATGCTATGCCTACGACATGACATTTCTATAACCGCTTTAAAATACAAATTCTCCAATGACAAATCGGTTTGAATTACGAACTCTTTTTTGAACTAATACAAATTTGCTAAATTCCATTATTATTTTTAATTTGATGACTATGGATGACAATTAAAATGAAAACAAACTTTCCAAACATTTTCTTAATTTCAAAAATGAAATTAAAATAAATCAAAATGAAAACTTTGGTTCAAGCCTTTTATGCCATATGAAAATTGTTTTAATTTTTTTTTAAATCTAAACGAAATTTTTAAATATAAAAACGTATTTTTTTATATATACAAATTGTAATCTCATGTAGGTAAGGAAGTGCAGGCACCTTTGCGCCGAGCTCGATGAGCGTCTCGATAAGCACGGCCGTCTGCACGGTCATGTGGAGGCAGCCGGCGATGCGGGCCCCCTTCAGTGGCTTCTTTGGGCCGTACACTCGGCGCATCATCATCAGACCCGGCATCTCATTCTCTGCCATGTCGAGTGCCTTTCGACCCCATTCGGACAGGCTGATGTCAGCTGCGGGGAAATAAACAAAAAGTCATGACGCGGACAAAGGACTACCATAGTATGGGCATTTACCTCTCAATGCGAAGTATAATGTCAAGTTAAGCTAACAGGTAGAGAGTTCGAATCCGTCTGATCAACCAGACAGTCAATCCTACAAATGACAATAAACCTTAATGCGGACGGCAAAATATGGAGAATGGCCCAACTCGTTGGAGCGATGTCTTGATCCGCAAGCGTGTTAGCGGCTCCTTAGTTCAGAAAAACCCGAGAGATGGTGATTCCGAGAGATGGCGCCATGGACAATAGACTACATCACGGTTCCGACTGCGCATGCGCTGAAAATGGTGTTGGGAGCAAAGCAAAGGCATGCTGCCATTGAGTTTACCGATACGCGCAGGGCAAAACTGGCATTTTATTCAAAATAAATAGAAATACATAAAGATTTGGCACAAACATGGACCGAAGGATGCAATATAATAATCTAATGAATATGTTTAAGACAACTCTCCATAATTAAGCATTTTGAGCTAAGAAACATACAATTTCAGTCACTTTACAGGCTGATGTTTACATCACCATTGACTAGCCAGAAGTAATTCTTGTTCTAAATATTAAAATGTCAAATGTGTCAACAAAAACTTATTTCAAAGAAAT
Source organism: Branchipolynoe longqiensis (assembly GCA_030323885.1). Taxonomy (NCBI): domain Eukaryota; kingdom Metazoa; phylum Annelida; class Polychaeta; order Phyllodocida; family Polynoidae; genus Branchipolynoe; species Branchipolynoe longqiensis. The sequence goes on along the minus strand of CM059194.1, from coordinate 58,093,477 downwards.
ATATAACAAATATCTGATTAACCCTACTCATTTTCTATTTCTACATATGTCATTAACCATAGGATATAAATAAAAACATGAATAAAATAAATAAAACTGACTCTGGCTATGGCTCTAACACTAGTCGGAGTGCCTAGATTTGTCTAAATCTAAATGCACATGGCATAAGATGTGCTGATTATATTGATGTAAATGCAATGCTGGATAAAAGATTAATATCTTAATTTATTATATATGTTTTTTTAGTTGGTATTCTATGTTTCAAACAAGAGCTGAGATGAGCTGAAACTATCACATTTCATAGCTGCACCCAGTGTATTAGCATTAGCCATGTGCTTCTTGCGGGTATGTTTTGCTCTGACGCATCCCACAATGCACCGCGCCGCTGGAACCGTGATGTAGTCTATACACCTAAAGCTATGGAGTTACGCAAATCCACGGGAATCGATAGGTGGCGCTGCGACGCAACTCGGGCCAAGGACCGACATGGTTATGCACTGGAGCCAATGGGTGGTGAGGGTTTAGGGGTGTGGTGAGGTTATAGGTGTGTGGTTGGTGTGTGTGGTGGGGATTAGGGATGCTAAAAGATTGTGAGGTGCCGCTCTGCAAGACACCCCTACACCTCAACCACACACCACACCGTCAACCACCATCACATCCCCCACCACGCACCCCTAAATCCCCACCACCACCGTCCAAAATCCTCACCACTCCCCTACCACACACACACCACACAAACATAAGTCACCACCAAACACATACACCCCTCTACACCCCACCAAACACCCTCAACCCCTACTCCACCCCACCTACACACCCCCCCCCCCCACCAAACAAATACCAATGTACTGCTTTCCACTCTATTATCGCCCACAATGGCTCGACTTGCGTCGCAGCGGCACCTGAAATTTTAGCATCGATTGTACCCCATTAAAATCTATTATGGGAATATAAACAAGGGCACTATCTATCAGTGTGCTGTAATAGTATATTCACTGTATCCTATCTAACTGACTGTAGTACAGCATTGGCCACACTGGCGCCATCTGTGAGGGGTTCTAAGCACTGTATGCCAGCTGCGTCTGGCCGTTATCGCCGATAGACCCGTCGGGACGGTCAAATATTAACATATATATATATCTATCCTATATATATCTATCCTATATATATCTATATATATCTATCCTATATATATCTATATATATATATAGATTAGTTAGACGAATCTTACCTGGGTATAGATGATGGATAACTATTGTTTTACCGAGGTAGGAGCCTCGGTTAGACGTGGGCAAGGGAGAAGGAAGCACATCCGGGTCCAGCAATCTTTACCTACTAATTCAGGATAAAAATGATTCTAAAAAACAAACCTAAGGTCATTTGACCCAATCCTAATATGAGTGATTGAATAGACGTGGCAGGGCGTGGTGGGTGGGCCCTCGCCCACGTCTAACCGAGGCTCCTACCTCGGTAAAACAATAGTTATCCATCATCTATACCCAGGTAAGATTCGTCTAACTAATCTATTTTACCTCGGTATGCCGCCTCTGGCTAGCCGCAGGCTAGGGAGATCTTTACGTAATAGCATTTTTATCCTGATATTCCTGTTTGTTATTATTATTTTGTGATCAAGTCTTATTTATGTAAATGGAAAAAACGATTTGTATGACCAATAAAGAGAAAAAAGTTTTGATCTTTTTCTTACCTCTTTCTTTTTAGTTGGCGAGTAGCCTCTGTGCTATCGGCTGAGGCTTCTCTAGTCGCTTGTGATAATGTCTAGCAAACGATCTAGCGGTCTTCCATCCGGCGTGAGCTAGGATCCGTTTAACGGAGATGCCTAGTAATCTTGCCTTGGAAACCATTGCACCCGTGTAGAGTGCGATGAATATCTGTCTGTATTGACTCCAGATAGTTTTAACACATTCATGGTCCATCTGGCGAGGGTATCCCTGGAAATGGCCTTGTGTGGCTTAATAAAGCTCACCAAAAGCTGTCTTGAGTTTCTTATTAACCTTGTCTTGGATATATAATTCCGTATCGCGGAGACTACACATAATTTGCGATCCTGTGTGAAACTCGTGACACCGATTGTGGAAAGGGGGTCACCTAAACGATTTGATTTTAATAAAGTCGTTAAATCAAATGTTGCTTCCTTGTTATCAATTTCTAGACCATTGAGCGACAGGGCGACTATAGTTTGGCCCCTGTGTCCTGTAACGAGGAGAAGCAACACTGCTACTTTGAAACCTAATAGCTTAACGTCCAGAAATTTATTTTCTGGCCATTTCTTGAAGAGGTTGAACACAAGAGAAACATCCCAAAACCTATTATATTTGGGTTTAGGTGGATTCCTCTGATAAATTGATCGTACGATCCAACAAATAACATGGTGTTTACCCATTGTTTGTCCATTAACCCGAGGTAGGATTATTGACAGAGCACATCTGGCAGCATTGATAGCGCCATATCCTAGACCTTCGTCCTCTAAGAAACGTAGGAAGCGTCCTACCTGGGATACTGTGGGATTCATTGGCTTCACCTTCTTAAGCAAGCAATAAATACCCCATTTCTTTAAATAGGTAGTATACATTTTCACAGTTCCTTTCCTCCACGCATCATCAACCAAACGCTGTTGTGTGATCTTGTCCAAGCCGAATTGTTCCAAGTACTTATTTAAAAAAGGAATGCCACCAACGGAGTTGTCGACACGTTTCCATGGCGTTCTAGTGGTCCCTGATGCTTCAGGTTTCCTCGGTATCTTGGGAAGCGTAGGCTGCTTTTGGCTGTGGCTAGTAATCTCGGTAGCCACGGTTGAGTGTGCCATTCGGGGACGATGAGGATGGCGTGTGTTCCCTCCATTTGTATCTTTCTGGCGACTTTGCTAATGATTGTAAAGGGGGGAAAATGTAAAAGAAATGATTTTTCCACTTTAGCGAGAAGGCATCGATGTGCCAAGCATTTGGTTCGGGGTGCCACGAAACATATTTCTCGAGTTTAAAGTTATTACGCGAAGCAAATAAATCGATATGAGGCGAGCCCCAAGTGTGACAGATGTGTTTGAAAATGGATGGATTTAGTGACCATGGAACTGGCGACTCATTCTGTCAGCAAGACAATTCTGCGTGCCTGGAATGTGTGTAACAGTTAACCAAACGTCCAAGGTTTGAGCCCAGTTCCAAATGAGTAGTGCCATTTCATTACACTTGATTGATTTTGTACCTCCCATATTCCTGACATAAGCCATTGCTGTGGTGTTATCCGTGAGGATACGTACATTATTTTTGGGGACTTTAACAAGGCTGGTTAAACCTAAATAAATGGCCCTCAATTCTAAAACGTTAATATGATCGGGTAGTTCCGATGCTAGCCATCTTCCGCCCGTTGCTACATCATTTCGATGTGCCCCCCACCCTTGGAGAGACGCGTCCGTGGTAACGGTAGTATCGGGCTCCCCCATTCTAATGGGGTTGGGAGATTGATCAAAGTGCTTTAGCCACCAATAAATGTCGGCAAGGCCGTTTTCAGAAATAAACATGGTCTTTTCAAAGTTTCCCTTTGCTCGGGCCAGAGCTAGATTCTTATCAATTTCAAGTGATTTAATGTGTGCCGCTCCGTATAGAATAGCCGGGCTATATGACACCATGATACCGATAAGGACTGCGACCTGTCTAATCTTTGGCCTAGAAATGTCTAACAGCTGAATCGTTGTGCGGTAAAGCTTATCTTTCTTTTGGCGTGTAAGCGAAACGGTCATAGCCGTGGTGTTTAAAATGAAACCTAGACACTTAAGCTCCTTTGTAGGAGAAAAGACGGATTTCTTGTCATGTATGAAGAAACCTAAATTTGCAAAAAATTTACACAAATCTTGAACGGCGAGATCACATTGTGTGAAAGATTGGCCCATAATGAAAGAATCATCAATGTATGGAAACATACAATGACCCAGTTTTGCCATGTGTGAAAAAATTGGTTTCAACAGCTTAGTAAAAAGGCGTGGTGCACAGGCCAAACCATTTGGTAGGCAGGTAAATTCAAAAAGCTGGCCATTCCAGAGAAACCTTAAAAACTTGCGATCTATCTGGTGAATAGGAACCGTATAGTATGCATCTCTTAAATCCACACTCGCTAGCCAACAACCTGGGGTAATTAAATCACGAGCTGTTTCTAAGGAAAACATTTTGAAATGTTTGTATTCAATGATTTCATTTAATTGAGTTAAATCTAAAATCATTCGAATGGTGCCATCTGGTTTAGGAGTGGAGAAGATATTTGAAATAAATTCACCTTCCGTATGTTCAACTCTGTTGACAATGCCTTTAGCTTCAAAAAGTAAAACCTGTTGATCGAGCTGAAACTTTTCTAGCGAATTAAATTGATAAGGAAAAGGAGCTCTTTTCTGGACAGGCAATTGTGTGAAAGGAATGTGAATGCCTTTAACAATACTAAGAACCTCTGGGTTAGTGGTTAACTGTTGCCATTGATGTAAATAATTAACAATATTGCCCGCTTGAGACAAGCTTACTTCAGTTTGTGTTTCCTCCGTGACCATTTCAGGGTCAGGAGGCTGAACAGTTTGTGTGGCGTTCTCTACTTGTTCCCGGGTTTGGGGAACTGTGGTTTGGGAACGAAGTCCCTCTTGTAGCCGCGGTTGTCGTTCCAGTTTGAGGCTTGTCTGTCGCCTCGACCTCTTCCCCGCTGGCTGAACGCGAAGGACGGTCCGCCCCTGAACGGCCTTCCTCCTCTGCGGAAGCGAAAATCCGTCCTAGCACGTCTGAACCCGGCTGGATTTTGGAATTTACGGCCCTTTGCTTCGGTGTTCTTAGCACTCTTGTAGTCCACCTCCACCTGCTTGTAAAGGTAAGCCAGCTGACCCCCAAACATCTTGGATTTATCCAGAGGTTTGCTTTTGATGGGGGTAGGTCCTGAATACACAGTGTATTCCTTGCCGTCATGATCTGTCACTTTCTTTGAGCGGGCGACTTCTTTGCCCGCATCGGTGGTGACCGATTTGAAAACATTTTCAAATCTGCGATGAGTCATGTAGTTACTCGCAGCTGCGAGTAAGGCAATGCCCCGGTCCATTACCCGAGCCAGAGACGAGAACTTGTTCTCGGTTTGCATTCTGTTAGCGACAGGGATAATGGACGTCAAGGCCCCCAAAACTGCCTTATGGATAACGCAGAGGGCAGTTTCGTACCGGCGACGCTCGTCAGACAAATGGATGCCCGCATCCATCTCCTTAGACACTGTAGCGGGGATACCCTTGACTCCAGAGATCTGCTCAGTCAATTTGTTGATGACTTCCACTGGCTTAAAGGTGGTGAAATGGCCATTCACCGTTTTGCGCATCATAGTCGTGGTACGCACCTTGTTAGCTTTCTTCTTGACAATTTTCTTGCCTACTTTGGCCCTATTTTGGCGTAAACGCCTGCGCGTTCCGTATCCGAATCAGACTCCGTGGAAGAAGAGTCGTCTGACGAGTCCGAGGACGAGTCTTTCTTTTTCTTCTTTTTCTTGGACTTTTTGGAGCGCTTAGTGTTAGCCTTCTTGGTGAACTCGTCTCCCGAGCTGCTAACCGGGCGACGTTTCTTGCCGCGCGCTTTCGGTTTCGGAACCTCAGGTGCCGAAACCGTGTCTTCCTCGTCTTCCGAGAAGTCTTCCCAATCCTCATCAGGGATTTGGGAAGGGTCTGCAAAGGCATGAGCCTGGAATTGGCGCATTTTCTCCTCCACCATAGCCGCCATCTTAGCCTCCCAACCCACAGGTTGAGGGGGTTGATCACTGTCCTGATCAGACGCATGTGCCCCGGGCTGTGGGGACGGCGGAGCCGTAGCCGGTGGTGACGAATCGTAATCCGTAGGAGGGACGCCGACCGCTGCAGCGGGCGTCTTATTCCGGCGAGTGGCCATCGGTTCCTGTAACGAAGCAAAGCGTTACTAAACCGGAATCATCTCAACTACACAAGTGTAAGCCAGTAAACTGGGTTGAGGAACAAGGTACAGAGAACGTGTATTCCAACGTGTCAGTACAGGCGTGAAGCTAAATTTTGACGTAGGTGTGTGGTAACGAAACCAACCAAACGGGGGGTATCGATCGTGAGATCGCCCACTCTCTCTGTTCCGTACACTTCTCCCACCTGTGGCTACAGCGCCAACAAGTTGGAGAAAATATTACGAAACTCGGAGGTTCGCCTTAAACCGGTCTGGGGTGTTTATAAAAAACACCCAGAAGCATCCCCAACATCATCCTCTATTAGGATCCGGGAGACTTTTCTTAGGAAATGAGCAACTCGGGTTGCCATTTCTCCCTGTCTGAAAAACAGGTGTCGATAGAACTGCAGTATCGGTTTCGTTAGTGCCAGCGGCACCCAATGTTCTATCCGTAAGTTAAAAACACGTACAAAGTCCAAAAGGGACGTGAGAAAGTTCTGAACTTTCATACGGTGATGCTATAAAGCATCATAAACAAAGTAGGCTAAGAAAAAGTACTTACTTTTGAACAAAGCAGTAGTAGTAGATAAATCCTGTTGGAGCAACTCACAAACGTCCTCCCGTTGTGAGTCACTTATGCTAATTGCTGGACCCGGATGTGCTTCCTTCTCCCTAGCCTGCGGCTAGCCAGAGGCGGCATACCGAGGTAAAATCTATATCTATACAGCAATTAGCATATATGTTAATATATATCCTATATCTATACAGCAATTAGCATATATGTTAATATATATCCTATATCTATCCTATATCTATCCTATATCTATATATATATATATTCTAAATATATATATATATATTCTAAATATATTCTAAATATATTCTAAATAGGTATGCAGGGAGTTTGACACCCCTGCCCTGCAGAGTTGTAAACCACTGCCTTGTGGTACAGGTTCTTGACAGAACCGAAGGCTAAGGGAGCAAACCCTAAACAGAAAACCATGTCACTGTGGCAGCAACATAAGGGCGGTTGATGTATGGAACTCCAAACATCTACCGACCAGCCACTGCAGGAACAAATAGTTTTGCGACTGTCTGGACATGTTCTTGCCGGTGTGAAACCTATTTGCTCACCGAGAGAGTGCCACTGGTAACTTGCAAAAGCCAGCAGCACTTCAAGACTTTTGCAGGCAGCTTTCATTAAGAAACCTGAAGCTGAGAGACATCGCGACCGACTCATGGACATCACTCTCACAGCAGAGAGCTAAATGTAGAGCGGCAGTCAAGTAATGAAAGCAGTCTTTGTCGCATGAGGCATGCCCATCCTACCGATTAAAGTTATACATCACACACATATATATAAGGGGGGGGGGGGGGGTGTTGAGATGCATAACACATAACGGATTATGCAAGTATAATGTAAGGAAGAATATAATTATATACATCTTTTTTTTTTACAACCCATGTATATACCAAACTCTGGCGGTGGCGCCACCACCCAGCCTTACTAACCACTAGGCTAAATGTCAATCGCAGAGGACAAAACAAAAATTTATATTAACTAAATATACAGGTCACTTTAAAATTATATCCACAATTTCCTTCTTTTAAATACAGAGGCTCTATGAGCTTAAATACCTTCTCGGACCAATGCCGACAGGTCGGCCACTCCCACAAAGTGGCCATATGCGCCAACTCACGCTCATGATTTATTATGTGGTTATACCAGTCAGGAGGGAGGGCGGGAAGGGTAGCTAACGTCCTCAAAGCCTCGACGTATTCCGGCCATGTAGCTCGTTAAGCCAGATATCGGATAACATTTTAATTACTAGTAATAGTAGTATCATGTTCAGCATAAAGTGGAAATACGACCAATTTCGTATACGTATTAACCCCTACATCATCTAAAACGGACATCCTTCCCATTAGTTGGTGGATTGTTGGAATTTTACGTGCTGGCAACATCTAAGGTCATATGTGCATGGGTACGGTATTCACTCATAGCAATTTTATAGTGTTGCCCCACTGGGAAATCAGGCCGCCAGCAGCATGACCCGATATCCCACTCAGTCACATTATCCTGACACTGAGCTAACTCGTCCTCACCCTATCCTATTCTAATGCTGAGCACCAAGCTGGGAAGTGACAAGTATCAATTTTCTAAGTCATTAGTTTGACTCGACTGGGAATCGAACTCTTGCAATCTACCAATTCGGCCACCGCTTCCGGTCCCTTCCCATTGCTACGTCTTAAAGAGGGTGCACTGTATTTGAGGCATCATGCATGTTAAACACACTACCCACTTAAAATGCAAGTACCAACCGTTCACCATTTATATATACTTAACCCCCCCCCCCCCCCCCCATTCGTTAACAGCCGCTGATCATGAAATACGCCGCCCTTTAAAAAAAAAATTTATTTTTTATTTTTTATTTTGGCTGTATTTATTCTGTCCATAGCATGTAAGCCTGGGTATCCAGGCTTGTTTTCAATGCTGGCCAGCTGTAGTGTTGGTGTCGTCTTACCAAACAGTAGCTGCTGATAAGTTATTTGATTGTCTGCATTTCAGTAGCAGATAGATAGTATGTTGGTACGTTTAGTGCGCTACAAATGAGATTTGGGAAATTTGGCACCCATGAGATCATATAAAAAGTACAGACTGTGCACTTTGAAAATGCATGACTGATGCATGAGCTACATGGCAAAAAAAATTTCAATTGATTTATTTTAAAGAAAGGCACAGAAAGCCATCTATGGCAGCGCCAGATTTTTAATTTTTGTATTACACCCACCCCATATACAACCTCCTAACATTTTCCCCGACACTGAGAGCAAACCGGTCCTTGTTCTATCCTAGCGAGAGCCAGGTTCGGTAGCAACAAGAATCAATTTGGGAAGTTATTGGTTTGACTCGGCTGGGATTTGAACTCATGAGCTTCCCCATATAAGACCACCGCGTCCATTAAGCCATCAGTTAATGGGAGAAAGTGGGTGGGAGGGATAAATCTATCACTCCCCTCAGGATGCTCACTATGCTCGATCCCCTGACAGTGACATAATTTGTGCACGCCCCCATAGGACCTACTGTTATCATCACCCCAGATAACCACCAGAGTTTGATAAGTTCAGCAGGAGTAATATAAATACGACACCATTGTATAAACTGGTTTCCGCTGAGACCGAGATATGTATAGCAGAACCTGTTACAATCAAATACACATAGGCTATTTCAGAATATGGGCCATATCAACATTGTATAGATACACACTTTTTTAATGGAGGGTGTGTGTGTGGAGGGAAGTAGCTCCCGTTCCCAAGTTACTCCTGCAGCCCTGTTTCATGGATAGGGTTGCTAAATAACCCTATAGAAAAAGTTGGTTGGTCAGAAGAAGTCATGTTTATGGACATGGCCACCATATGAATTCTCAATCTAAGGAGCTAAATATATTGTTAAAAAACTATAGGAGATCGCTATTTTTGAACGGTAGAATTGATTAAAGGATGTGGATTAGACAAGTTAGTGTTTTATCAACCAGACAATTCTGGATGTGCAAGTCACGTGATTGCTCAAGGTGACCAACGCGTATAAATGTAACAAAACCGTTACATCTCATATATATCGATATATATTCACTCGCCTAATAAAAAGCTGTGCGAGCGTTTCTGTTTAACATGTCATGCACAAAGTGTGTGTTTTATTGTGTATGGTGTGTGTGGGGGGGGGGGGGGTAAATTTCTAAATCACGAAAGCAAATTATTTTTTAAATTCTGCAAAATACATCAAGCTTGATTTAACAAGGATGAAAGTGGTCTCCGGCTAAAAAAGCGGAAATCTATGATGAAATTATAGGTAAATAAAGTTGCTCCAATAATAGTATTTGATTAATTTTACTGTCAGACCAGACAGGGTGACTGAATGAGTTCAGCGCCTACCTTCCGATTTGGTAGATTATGAGATTCGAACCCTCATCTGAAAACCCTGGTTGACTTAAAAATTAAGACATGGGACTACCTAGCCTGGTGTTTGGCATTACTAGGATAGGGCAAGGAGCAGTGGAATGGGGGGAAAACAAATTGTTTGTGATTGAAAATTCCCCATGTAAATCAATTATGTAGACCTACCCCAAAAAACTGAATGAGTATTAATAAACAAAAACGAGTGACCAAAACCAACAGAACGACTAGTCATTACTTCAGAGCAAATACTGTTATTTATGAAGGACTTAAAAATGGGGAAAGAGTATTAAACTTGAAAAAAAAAAGTGAGTGAGCGAATCCAGACAGTTCCGAATGTCAGTTACTGTCAACGTGGCTAAGGCAAAGCGTGTCAACGAAAACGAACGAATGTTAACAAAACAACAAAAACGAGCAACTATTCATTGCTTCAGATCTGATATTGTTACTCATTATAGTGACTTAATAATAGTGGTGGTGAGTGATCATAGAGAGAAAAAAAAGGAGGGAACTCGACGGCGATGTGAGCAATAAATACAGTCAAAAGGATACTAGAATGCTCTCCAAGCATAGTCTGAACTGATTGATCTGCATGATGTTTGAATAGTGCTGGGAGAGTAAGGAACTTGACTTCCATCATTTTTCCAGGATTCCCTGACAGTGCTGAGACTATGGGAGATTGCGGAAATTCATTATAGCAGCTGGCCACCAACCCAAGACTGGACGAAAGACACCAAGACTGGCTGGTCGCCGACACAACACCGACCATAACAAGCCTGAGGCACAGTTAAATGCTTCAAGTGTATATAGAATTCTGTGTTAATAATAAGTAGTAGATAAAAAAAACACATTAGATTGCTTGTTTCTTGGGGTTTTGAGTCCGAAATGTTAGAAACAACCAAAATAGCTGATTTTCAAAAAGTCCCGGAAATCCGGTAAATCACGGAGAACTTTCATCCCTGATTTAGTGGGTTTTAAAATTACTTCCAACCATATACATCGATGCTGAATTACTCAGTACTGTCCCACTGAAATATTGCAGGACAATTCAGTTTTCATTGCCCTTCAAAGATATCTTGATAAGGGTATTTTTCCATGGCAGCTAACCTTCATCCCCCTTATCATACACGAGGTTTCCACTGAACAGCCACTCGGCGGTGTGGTATTTTATCAAGCTATCTCATTATCTCAACTGACAGGTGCGCATCCCAGGAGAATACAGGAGAAACCCACACATCTCTCCGTGTCAGATTTATGAGATATAGAATTAAATATATACTAAAGTAATCCTAGTTTTAAAAGCGACTTATTCCTTGCCTATTTATCAGTTTACTTTCATTTACGATGTGGAAAAGGTGCATGAGAATAGACCCATGACGTGGTATGCGGCATGCCAATGCAACAAAAAATGGAAAAGCACCTAAGTGAATGGGGGTGATTCCATGCCTCCGAATGCGAATGCGGCAACTGAATCGGTCCATGTAGCCATCGGTGCGGCATGCGAATGCGAATACTGCTGCGTTTGCCATAGAAAACAGTTGTGAGAAACCTGACACTATGGGCATAATCGATTAATCAACTCGGGTCACCCGAGCCACTTTTTGGCACATGCGCACATCCTACAGACTAGGGTTGAATAAACAAATACGGTTCTCAGTGCTCGGGGTGGAAAAAATGGTGGCTTAATCTAAAACCAAATTATTTGTTTTAATAACCAATATAAGTACAGCAAAATAGGATTTAAAGTATTTTAGGATCGTATAAGCTGACAATCTGGGTTATTTTAAAAAAAGCATTAAAACAACGAATAGGTTTGTTTTGTTTGTTGTTGTTTTACGTCCTAGCAACATCTAAGGTCATATCAGGACAGGTACCGACTTGTGACAGTGCGCACTCATGGCGACTTTATAGTGCTGTCCCACTGGGAAACCAGGCCGCCGGCACCATGACCTGGTATCCCACTCAGTCACATTATCCTGACACTGAGCACACCAGTCCTTGCCATATCCTAATAATGCCGAGCGCCTGGCTAGGAAGCGACAAGTATCAATTTTAAAGTCATTGGTTTGACTCGACTGGGACTCGAACCCACGACCTACCAGCACGGGAGACGGATGCTCTAACTCATTCGGCCATCCCGTCTGGTCACGAATAGGACTTGTAGTGGTAGCTGCAGGTACCAGCAGAGGTGTGACGTCATCGTTCCTAGCAAACCCCAGCCAAGAGGTGGGTTACTGGCGTCGGGTCGTTTTGCACACGGCACGTGTTTTTGTCGACTCCACTCGCGGTGTTCGATTTGAAATTCTGACGACTCGGGTCACCCGAGTCGTGTTAATCGATTACGGCCTATGTGTGGGTGAGGGAGGCGTTATGTCAGGGTGGGTGGCATGCCGCTGGGACTCTCAACATGCCTGATAAGGCAGGGTGTGGGGTTTCACTTAACGGAGGGGGAGATTTCTCCTATCACATTGGGTATCTTTTTAAAGTTGTTACTGTGTACTAGTCAAACCAAATCGCTGCATGCTGCATGAAAGGAATCAAATCATTTGCATGCCGCATTCGCATGCCGCGTGTAAGGAATGCTAGCTTAATTGAGGACTGCTATTTAGAACGTGAATAAAGTCCTTGAACCACCCACCGTTGACTCCTACAAATATGTTTATATAAATATACTTTTTAATGAATAGAAACATTGCTATAAAAAGTGATAATGCTTTAAATTTTAGAGCCATTTTAGCCAACATCGATAAAACATGAAAATGTATGTGTGTGTGATGTATAAGAATAATGTGAGTATAAAGGCGTGGAAGGGATATTCATATTATATTAACCACTGCTATCCTCTATATGGGTACCCTCACCCACTTGGGACCAGTGGTGCCACCACCGCCACCCACACTTAGTAGCGCACTGAAAATTGCCGGTGATATATATATCGGCAACCAAAAATCACAGAATGACAACAAAATTTTATCTTTGTTGGTTTCTAAGCTATGAGCAAAACCATACCACCTGAAATTGTCTTTTGTTCACATTTTGACAAATCGCAACGGCAGTACCAAGAAAGCTTAAATTGAGTAGATGTGCTCTGGGTGACATGTTGTCAGCCGTTAGTTACTCAGTTTCTGTACAATAGTGTACTTGACATGCCAGATTTGTTGGAAATGCTCAGTCGCAAGACAAACTTTAATAGACTAAATTGAAAACAGTCACTGTAACATTATTTATCTGATCACAAAGCTGTAAGTTGCTTTGTAAATGACATGTTGAAATCTTTCAAATGACATGCAGGATTATGAAGTTTGCTAATATTATTATTATATACCCCCACTTGCAGGTATGGGGACCTTTCAGTTTGCATGAGTCTCTCGTCAGATGGCGCACCATGCCGGTCTCTGTAATGCTGTGGTTGGATGGAAGCAGTTCCTTCTACTATGAAGTGTGTGTAAATTAGAGGGGATTGAGGGGGTGTAATGGGGGTTGAGTGTGTGTGGTGGGGGCGTATGTTTGTGTGGGGAAGGTGTAGGGGTGTGGTGACAATTTTGGTGTGGTGGGGGTGTATGTTTGTGTGGTGAATGTGTTGTGAAGGCGTAGGGGTGTGGATTTTGGGGTGTGGTGGGGGTATGGGATTTAGGGGTGTGTGGTGAGTGACTATGGTGGGGTGTGTGTGGTGGGGGTTGACGGTGTGTGTGGTGGGGGTGTAGGTGGTTTGTGGTGGAGGTGTACGGGTGTCTTGCAGAGCGGCACCTCACAATCTTTCGCATCGCTAAAGGCTAAACCCCCACCACACACCTACACCACCACCACAGCCCTAAACCCCCCACCACACACACCTATACCACATGACACACACCTATACCCCTAGTACCTCCATACACACCTACACCCCCACCACACCCCTAAACACTCACCACACACCTACACCCCCACCACACATACACAGACCTACATCCTTGGCTGACACAGACCTACATGGCTGACTTGGACCGGGAACAGGTGCTGCCACCAAGTGCATAGCGAGAGAAATGGCTCATGAAAGGTCCCCATTGGTGCTGTCGCATTACGACGCATCGCGTAAACGTACACCGACGTATGTGATATTTGGCCGATATGCCAGGATACACCGATATATGGCGTTGCTAGTTAGAGGGTCGCGAAAGTTTTGAGAATGCACAAAACTGTTGACGTACAACAACGCATGGGTGTTATGTCAGTCATACGTTATGTATACGTTAGGCATATGTTGATGTACATTAGGCAAACATTCACTACGTTGCACTACGTTGCACTACGTTAAAGGCAGTGGAAACTTACAGCCCGCATACTGATAACGTATGGATATGTATGTTTTACATTTCTCCACCGTGTATGTATAGCTGTATTCACACGGGCGAGTTAAAATGCCTCACGTAAAACCACTTGCCTAGTTCGACTCAGATTTGCCGTGTCAATGCATGCCTGAGGTGTTTTAGGGCTGAATCGATTCATATAAATCGTTTAATGTAAAATGTAAGGAAGCGATCTAGGCTGAAACGTTTTATCTTGCCCGTGTGAACGCAACTGAGGCGGATTAAGCACCTCACACGCATGCGCAGTCGACACCTTAGTTTGTTGACTTTCCGGTCAATCAAAAGCGTATATTATATAATTTAGTCTATGAAACCGCTAGCTGCGCACATATATTTTTTTCATCATTTATTTTTAGGGTTTCACTGCCCAGCAGAAGTTTTGACTGTTCCAAACCAATACGATTCAGTGCTTACATCTAGGTCGAACCCACACTCTCTCGGCCGACGTCGACGAACCCAAAGTGGCGCTGGTTAGTATCGACTTGCTCATGCGCTGATATCAATTTCCGGCCCAAGTACTGCCCGTGTGAATGCGCTTCTAAAACGCCTTAGGTAAAATGATTTGCCTAGATCGTTTTACTTTTTGCCCGTGTGAATACAGCTTATGTAGCGGAATTCTGGCGATCGAAAAGTATATAACGTTCACTGGCATTCTGCGAACATATGAGCGTAATTCAAGCAGTTTTTCGAGGGACGTTAGCCATACGCTATGTATACATCCAACTTTGCCTCCCCCCCCCGCGCCGAAAAGTTTGACGCATCTCGACGTAAAAAGAGATTTTACACGTTGGCCATGCACTTGCGAGATGCGTCGTAATGTGACAGGGCCATAACACTGCTGTTTGAACACATCACTTCCAGCTGAGACGCACACACAATTCTTGTCAAATGCACAGCTGCTCTGCCCCAATGACACCAGACAATAGTGTTGCATGTCATTTGAAGGGGAAATTGAATGAGCTTTCATTTGGTTATCAGTTTGTATGGGTTTTTTCCATTCAATTCAGAGAAAAATTGTGTTTAACTTAAGCAAAAGTATGTTTTGGGACTTTTGATGCACGCCCTTGCCATCAACGAACCTCTTATCAGTAGAAAGATAAGTATGTGACCTTTCCACATGCACTAAAAATAGATGCGTAGCGAATTTCAGCCCCCCCCCCCCGTGTTCATCATATTTGTACCTAAAAATGACAACACACACAAGCAGAACAGTACTATTTAAAAGATAGAAAGACGTGATTTGTTTTCCTTCAAGTTGTAGAAAAAACCTGGTGATTTGGGTGTAAAATTGGCTGCAACTTTCGTGTCACGGCAATGCACTAGGCTGCCAGTACAGTTATACAAATCTTACCTTGGTACAGATGATGGATTGCTGGACCCGGATGTTTTCCTGAGGTACAAGCCCCGGATAGTCATGGGCTAGGGAGAAGGAAGCAACATCCGGGTCCAGCAATCTTCACCTATTTATTCAGGATAAAAATTAGCTTAATTGTATGGATACTCATGTTTTCGTTTTGACAAGCAAACATAATAGTCGTGGCAGGGTGTGTGTGGTGGGCGGGCCTTAGCCCACGACTATCCAAGGCTTGTACCTCGGGAAAACAAGAGTTATCCATCATCTGTACCAAGGTAAGATTAGTATAACTATACTATCTTACCTCGGTACTAAGCCTCTGCCTACTCGTGGCCAAGGGAGACCTTTATGTAACCTCATTTTTATCCTTTTTTAATCATGAACATAAACATTGTTTCAGTTATTTTATCGAGAATAGATGGAGAAACAGTCGGTAAAGATGAGCTCCAAGCGATTTGTTTCTAAGTGGTGTGGTTTTCGAGATATTTCACTCTTTCTGTATGGGTTAGGGTTAGTGAAAAATGAAATATCTCTAAAACCACACAACCTATTAACAAATCGCTTGGTACACATATAGAAAACATCTTTACCAAAAAGATATTAAATTTATAAGGTTTTCTATTAATTTTGAATAAATATATTGTGTCGGGCCTACGGCATTTGCCGGAAAAAACCAAGATGGCGGTGCTTCGTCCACATTCCGCACAAGATAATTCAAATCGTATTAACACGAATAATTCCATTAATGCATCGTAATAAATTACAAAACTTTCACAAAATATCTAAACATACTAATAAACAAACCTGTTAAATAATTCCTTAAAATTCCTGCGATTTCTGGAGTTATTTGTAGAAAAAGAACGCTGCTCAACGATCGCACGTCCTCCACTGCATGGCGACTCGAAGTCAACAAACCGTACCGGATAATTCAAATCATATTAACACGAATAATTCCATTAATACGTCGTAATAAATTACAAAACTTTTACAAATAATCTACACATTAATAAACAAACCTGTTAAATAATTCCTGCGATTTCTGGAGTTATTTGTAGAAAAAGAACACTGCTCAACGATCGCATGTATTCCGCTGGCGACTCGAGCCAGAAACCAAATTTTAAGAACTGTGCATGCGCGCACCACCACCGTTGGCCCAAATGTGGAAAATGAATGGAAACCAGCGGCGGCCCACCACCGTCGGCCCGACGGTGGCCCAGATGTGCAAAAGATTGAAACCCAGCGGCAGGCCATCACCGTTGGCCCAAATGTGCAAAATGTTTGAAACCAGCGGCAGACCACCAGCGTCGGCCCGACATTGGCCCAAATGTGCAAAAGATTGAAACCCAGCTGCGGGACACCACCATCGGCCTGACGTTGGCCCAAATGTGCAAAATGATTGAAAACAAGCGGCGGGCCATCACCGTCGGCCCGACGGTGGCCCAAATGTGCAAAATGATTGAAACTCAGCGGAGGCCCACCACTGTCAGCCCGACGGTGCGACCAATAGCCAACATCGGCCTGACAGCTGTGTGCTATCTGGGACTAAGATCAGATTCTCTTATTTGTGAGCATGACTTAATAATAATGAGAACGTGCTAAAAATTAAAATCAGCTGGCGATCAGTAATGTTTACTAGCTGTCACCGCGGTGAACATGCGCGAGCAAACCATAATAAAGACAAAAACGACTAAGAACAAGTACAATACACTGCTTTAGATCAAATTGTTATTATGAGCCATTTTGTGCATCATTTTGAAGTTTTTAAAAGTTTTTTTAAACCATAATTCCGTTCAAAGTTCTTATTGATATTTTACACTAAAATGAAGCCAATAATGTCCTCTATCGTTTCTATGTAATTTTGAACACGTGGAAGTTATGGGGTTTTGCGCAACTTTAATTGAATGTTGCTACAACAATTTTTAATGATCTGGAGATGCGGGCAAACGATCTGAAATACACAAATTCAGCTCTCAAATATGTAGTGATACAAATAATAAATACCAGTTCATAAGATTTCAGTCCATATACTTTTCATTTCAATCGGTAGATTCTTAGAGAACTATAGTGAGTATAAAATGAGCTTTTGTTTGTGCCAAACGATGCATTTCAAGCAGCCTGGGGCGCTCTATTGGCCTATTAGAATTAGTAAACAAATTTATAAGGGAACCAATTATAATTTTAATCAAATCCATTTAGAATGTGACGAGAAGGAACTGAAAATACGAATCTAAAAACCGTCTATTTGCTTATTTATTTTGCCTTACTTGAAAACAAGGAAAGTAGTGCGCGAGAACCTGTAGGCTGTAACTTAACTTTCAGTTTTAGTGCAGGTTTGTTACGTGAGCGACGAATACAAAGGCTTGTCAAAGCCAAAAAGGGCGTGGTTAAACATTATAACCCTAAATCCGACCCAATCCCTTAAACTTTAAAGTTGTATAATCTGATGGTTGTTATTTTATAGATAAATTAGGCCGATCGTTATAATTTGCTACGAATGTATTTAATTTTGAAGTATAAACATGGCAAATCAAACTCACTTGCCAGCGCCGAGGCAGAGATAATGATTTATTTTCTTGCAATCGCTCAGTCACACCAATTCAATTGCCGGATCCGAGGAAAATTAATTAAGTGCCGACTAAATCTCAAGCACGAATGTTTAAATAAATATGTGAACTATTCATTCAAACGTAGTTTCGTGGATGACAAGCTGCATAGTGGATGTAAGCGGCATAAGAAGTTGCTGATTCCAGAGGAAAAAAATTGAACATCACAATCCACTGTTGACATCGTGCAAGCTGCGGCAAGCGGCGTCCGGAACACCGGGGCACCGGTGCACACGACCCGAGTCGGGACAATATTTCAACTTTATAAATAATCAATACGGGACAATCTTATGAGCCAATAAAAGTATGCGAGGTCATGAATTAATTATAGTGATCGTCATTAAGGGTAGTGTTTGTGATGTCAACGTGTACTTACCAACTTTGTAAGCTAGTTTGGATGCCATTGCGAAGTGTTGTGGGGCGAGGGCGCGGCAACAGCGTCTGACTAGTATGCCAGTGTGGTAATTTTAATGGAGAGGCCGAACAACGTGCATCGCTGCTTTATATACCATGTGGAAACTATATACACACGATCATTACTCTGTTCTAAAATCCACGACGTGCTCGTGCAATTTATCTTATACTACCGTGCATGTAGAATCCATATATACACACAAAATGCAGTACACATGCTATCCGGACCGCACTTCGTCCACACCCCTTTCTATCTCCTCTCTGCTGGCCATACTCCTCCTTGATAATGTCTGAAAAGAGTTCCAGGAGGGGGAGCCTGCCAGCATCTCACTTTCTACTCTTACTCTGTTTGTGTCGGGCCGCCCGCTGGTCGCGATAGAGCAAATAGACACGGTCCTTTGACTCAACTCTCCTCATTTCCCTTTCCTATACTCTACCTTTTTTTTCTCTCCTGGGCTTACTTCTCCCCCTGATAAAGGGAGTTGATACAGGCTTATAGCCTAACCATAATCAGTAGCGGATGAGTATGAGTATGAGTTTGCTTGGGTGGGGCCCTGTACCTTATCGTTTCTCTCGCTTTGCTCTTTTTGCTAGAACCTGCTGGACCCACCTTTACCCGTCCCTTCCTCCTGATCCCTTGCTGCTGTTACTGGATATGAGTGCTCTGCTACCGCCGGACCGTATTGATTTGGGGCTGCCCCAACGCTTTGCCATTTTGAATGTTGTAAAGACATCCCCAGCTTCTACAACCGTCCCAACTGAAGAGTAATTTTCAACGAAACATTGAACCGATTTATCGGGGCCTTTCTATATTGCTGCAGTTCTGCAGCCGGTAACCATCATAAGGTTACGAACCACCCCAAAATTAACAATGCAGTATATTTAATAAGTTCATTAATCATTATATCTAAAGTCACTATTAAGGGTGGAATTCCATGTATGCGATATGCGGTATACAGACACGAATGAAACATAATGTAAAGTCTAATCGACTAATCCTCTCGTCGTGGTCGCCAGTTTTGTCAAGTCTAATGCTCGAATATGTGGCTGTGTAGGCAGGCTAGGGTGAAATCAATACAGACAAGAGAAACAAGGGTATAAAATGTAAAGGAGAAGAGAGAGTCCAGCCCCCTGGTTTATTATTTATATGGTTACATGGGTTCATTGTAGAGTATCACCCCACCCCTTTCCCCCAATGGGAAACAAGCATTCTTGGCCCTACCAATAGGGATCCAGCATTCCTGGTCCCAATGGATACCAGTGGTCTGCCCACCACCACAAGCTGTACGGCCCCATGGCCACTACCAACCTTGACCTTTGAGTGTGGTGATCCCTATCCCAGCAGAGGGGGTAGGCCCTGAGTGCACTCACACCCAGACCTGCCAGCATGACTATGTCTATTTACATCCCACTCAGGCACCACCAACCCATACATATATACATATATATATATATATATATACATATATGTATGGGTTGGTGGTGCCTGAGTGGGATGTAAATAGACATAGTCATATATATACATGCGCCTGGTCATGTACACCGATCAGTAATAGAACATTTGCATTCCCCCCTATGCTGAATATCGGAATATTTTACAATAAGATGGAAAACATGTAAATAGAATACACTATTGTTTTTTACTACCTGTGAAGAGATGCATCAGTATCTTATCATAATCATTAGTTAAAAATGTAGCGTAAGGTTAATCATCTGTTTTTGTCATTACTTGTTCATTCACATCATGGAGACCAGCTAGATAAGCATCGCTTTTCTGGGATTCTTTCTGTCTGTAAGGAATGTGTATGCATTTATTGTATCACCTCAGTTTATTGTAAACATACCTTATAGAGAGTTAAAATAAAAGAATTGAATTGAATACACATGATTCCATGTATCTTACTGCGAATGCAATTTGCATAGACGGCAAACAGGATCATTCCAATTAGCAATTGGTGTGAATGCGTATACAAAATTGGATGGACTGACTGAAAAAGTATGGGTTTTCGTATTTATGGAAGCACACAAATCGTATACCTCGTGCGAATTCGCGTTGGCATACCAAATACTGCGCATATAGAATCACACGTGCGTTGATACACCACATATATTGCGCATATAGAATCACACTAGTTACTACAATATTAGTCAGATAGGTAACGAAAAGATGACATCATTAAGAAAAGGCCCTAAAACATCAAAAAGACAACTGATCGAATAGGCCTTACTGAAGCATTTGTTGTTGTTTTACGTCCTATCAACATCTAAGGTCATATCAGGACGGGTATTCACTTGTGACAGTGCGCACTCATGGTGACTTTATAGTGCTGCCCCATTGGGAGACCAGGCCACTAGCACCATGACCTGATATCCCACTCAGTCACATTATCCTGACACTGAGCCAACCAGTCCTTGGCCTATCCTAATAATGCCGAGTGCCTGGTTAGGAAGCGACAAGTGTCTATTTTCACGTCATCGGTTTGACTCGACCAGGGTTCGATCCTATATGGTCTACCATCACGGGAGACGGACGCTCTATCACGGGAGACGGACGCCCATCCCGTCTGGTTGCCCTATGGGAGCCAAACATACCGGGATTTAAATTTCAATGAACTCAATACCACCAAGAGAAGCAATGATCTCAATGAAGTCAGAACCGAAAAGGATTAATGCATGTATAGAATGATTATAGATGATGCAGACAAACACTGCTTCGTGATCAAAATGGATGCATGAACAAACGCAGCAGATTATCTAACAATGAGCTTTTAGACATCCTGCAATACAGAGGTTCCTTAATTTCTGCCGAAGTACGAGAGCACAAAAGCGGACCCTGGTGATGGGTTTATTGTAGAATTCATTATCTGCAAGGCCAGATCTATCAGAAGTGAGAAAGGACAAATGTAGGGTGAATACTGCGCAGTGCTACTATACAAGATCACGATCATTCCCTTTTAAAACTATAATGCATAATGACAGAACTAATAGCATAGTAACAAAACAACAGGACAAGCTATAAAAACAAAACAAACAAAACCAGGACCGAGCACGTAATCTAAAGCTGCGTTTACACGGGCAAAAGTAAAACGATTCAAGACAAAGCGTTCTACCTGAAACGTTCTCGTGGCGCGTTTACACGGTATCGTATTTTCAGACGTGTCGTGGCTTCTGCGCATGCGCGGATTCTCCCCCTGCTGCCGGCGAGCACTGCTATTTGTTTTGTTTACACTCGTCGATTCGACGCCGATGTAGCTGCTACGTTAATATCACTTGGAATTTAGGGTTAATTTAATTAAATTTCATCATTTGAGTATGTAATTCTGTTACATATGACCGCATTCAATAGATTTTGTTCTATTCGGTCCATAACACAGCTGGGCACCAGTGTAAAGTTAC
Source organism: Branchipolynoe longqiensis (assembly GCA_030323885.1). Taxonomy (NCBI): domain Eukaryota; kingdom Metazoa; phylum Annelida; class Polychaeta; order Phyllodocida; family Polynoidae; genus Branchipolynoe; species Branchipolynoe longqiensis. The sequence goes on along the minus strand of CM059194.1, from coordinate 58,071,477 downwards.
AGCTGAGCCTGTATCCGGCGAGCACCGCTATTGTACACTATCGCCGCCCAGGAACCAGCTGAAACGTTTCCTGTAGACCACCTGATTAGGTGGTGTACGCGGAACGTTCCAGCCGAAACGGTTAAGCCCTAAAACGCCGCAGTGCCGCGTTTACACGGACACATTTAAAACGAACTAGGCAACTGGTTCCAGCTGGGGCGTTTCAACTCGCCCGTGTAAACGCAGCTTAACTGAATCATGTGAATGTAGGCCTACATGATATGCACATGGAAGCAACTATTGCGACACTACTCCATCAAGGGCCATCCACCTAGCTGCCACTGATGCATAAAAGAGCAAAAGAACCACAATACAGAGACTAGCTGAACAGGCAAACAAGAATGGGAGATGAACCACCCATCAACTTTCCCAGACTAGTCACAATTAAACAGACTAGCTAAGGAATCAATCATTAAAGGGAGCAAGATATGTAGAACAAATAACCATCTGAAATCAGAAGTGCATCATCCTACTCAGGCTTTAAGTCACTGATCAGAGCACATCTTACTGGCCATGCCTTTGAACAAGCACCATAACATGAATCATGTGGCCCCCCCCACATTAATTAATTAAAAAGATACATAACAATTTGGCACAAACATGGATGGATGGATGCAATATATATAATAATATAATGAATGTGTTTAAGACACAACTCTCCATAATTAAGCATTTTGAGCTAAGAAACATACTATAGACTACATCACGGTTCCAGCGGCGCAGTGCATTGTGGGATGCATCAGAGCAAAACAACCCCCCCAAAAGCACATGGCACATGCTAATACACTGGGTGCAGCTATGAAATGTGCTAGGTTCAGCTCATCTCAGCTCTTGTTTGAAACATAGAATACCAACTAAAAAAACATATATAATAAATTCAGATATTAATCTTTCATCCAGCATTGCATTTACATCAATATAATCAGCACATCTTATGCCATGTGCATTTAGATTTAGAAAGATCTAGGCACTCAGACTAGTGTTAGAGCCATAGCCAGAGTACTAAATGCATTTTCAATGGCAGTGAGCAATCTCCATACAGAAAAATTAAAATATTGATAAAACCACACGACCTAGAGACAAACCGCTTGGAACATGACGCAAACATGTTTGACAAAAAGATTATATTAAATTGATAAGGTTAGGGTTTTGGATTTCTATTAATTTTGAATAAAACTGATGCTTTTCACTGCGCTTATAGGCAAACTCAATGGCCGTACGCCGTTGCTTTGCTTTGCTCCCAACGCCGCTTTCAGCGCATGCGCAGTCGGAACCGTGATCTAGTTTATTTCAGTCACTTTACAGGCTGATGTTTACATCACCATTGATTAGACATAAGTAATTCTTTTCTAAATATTAAAATGTCAAATGTGTCAACAAAAACTTGTTTCAAAGAAATATATAACCAATGTCCTGATTAACCCTACCCATTTCCTAACCCAACAAATGTCATTAACCATAGGTTATAAATAAAAACATGAATTAAATGAGTAAAACTGGCTCTGGCTCTAAAGCCCTGTTTACACGGGCGATTTAAAACGTTTCATATGAAACCACTTGCCTAGATCGACACACATTTGGCGTGTAAACGCGACTCTGAGGCGTTTTAGGGCTGAATCGATTCATATGAAACATTTCATCTAGACCACCTCGCGAGGTAGTATAGATGAAGCGTTTCAGCTGGTTCCCGGCAGTGTTAGGGCCCGATTAGGCCGAAATCTAGTGAATGCGATCATATTTAACAGAATTTCATACTCAAATAATGAAATTTAATTAAATCAACCTTAAATTCCAAGCGATATTAACATAGCAGCTACATCTGAGTCGAATCGACGAGTGTAAACTAAACACATAGCAGTGCTCACCGGCTACAGGCGCACCACAGGCTGCTGGTTCCCGGCGCCAAAACACTTTTTAAACTCTGTCCGTGTAAACGCGCCTCTAAAACGCTTCATATAAATCGCCTTGTCTAGAACGTTTCACAATTCCCCATGTAAACACGGCTTAGCACTAGTTGAGTTCCGAGATTTTTCTCAATCTAAATGCAGATGGTATTAAGCTGTATTCACACGGGCGAGTTAAAACGCCTGACGCAAAACGATTTGCGTAGTGCGACTCACATTTCCCGTGTGAACGCGGCGGTGAAACATTTTAGCGCTGAATCGATTCCTATAAATCGTTTATTGTAAAACGCATTGCGAGGTGGTATCCACGAAGCGATTAACTCTGAGGCGTTTTATCTTGTCCGTGTGAACACAACCGTTTTATGTGAAGCGATTTTTGACGTCACACGCATGCGCATTCGAGGGAAAGGTTTGTTATTTTCCGGTCACACGGGCGCACGCCAGCAGTTGATCGCAAGTGCTTGACAGATCCACAGCTAAAGCCATAACGCCAAGTAGAACCATGTGCTCGTCAATGCCCTCGACTGAAATGGCTCGACGCGATAACTGGGAGGACGAGGAGGTCAAAGTGCTCCTGAGCCTCTGGTCGGAGGACCAGGTACAGCAGGAGCTTGAATCGTCTGGAAGAAATATAATGATCTACCGCAGAATCGCGACACGATTGAACCGCATTTGCGGCCACGGCCGAGCAGAACGCAATGCGATGGCGTGCCGGTCCAAAGTTAAAAGTCTCTGTCACCTTTACAAGAAGTGCCGGGACAACAACAAGTAAGTAATTTTGCTGTAATAGTGGTGCAAATGTGGTGTAAATGTGGTGTATCATGACACCAAAATCGCCTGGCTGCCCGTATGTGCAAGGGTAAATAATTTATATTTTGGGACGATGGTCTATAAACGGTTTGTGCCGTCACTTGTAGATGTAAAGTAGAGGCTCTGTAATCACCGGCAAACAATTAACACTGCATACCTAAATGCTCTGATGGATACGACGATAGGGTCACAGTGGGTGAATTTTGGTGTAAACGAGTAACTGCCACCTGGGAAAAAGCTTTACCCAATCTGATAAGGCCCTGATAAGATGACGTATGTCAAGATTAAGGGTGCTTTGTTATTTCAAATGTCAATAAGGCGGCCCGATTAGTGAGGAAAAAAGTGATATTTCTGAATTATATAACGCATCTGCATGTGAAGATGTTGATTCATTTCGCAATCTACTTCCACGCCCACAACACATGTGAACCTAATAACAGTTGATTAAAGTTTTTGCAAATATGAATATGCAAGAATAACAAAAGTCATATTTCTTAATTACACAACGCCTCTGCATGTGATCATGTTTATTAATTTCCCAGTATAGTCCAACGCCGACCACAACTTATGTGTACATAACAGTTCCTTATAGGTTTTGCAAATATGAATTACCCACAACAAAACCCTGTATTTACGTGACACATGTTAATGTTGGCATTTAATTAATCTTCCAATTTTTTTCAGTCGCAGTGGCCGTGCGCCAGTGAAATGTCGGTATTACCAGGAGCTGGACAGTATCCTGTGCACGAGGCCCACAACGGAGCCTGTGACTTTCATCGACACAGACGCCCCCTCGGTGGCAGGAGGTAAGGTCAACCGTCGTGCGCGATTATTAAAGCTGTGCGATGAAATATGAACTAAGAAATATTGTTACACAAAGCATTTATATACATTTGTTTGGACAGTTAACTGACCAACAGAAACACTTATTACACATTTTTTTCACCGTATAACAGAAAATGGTATTTCATATGTATAAACCCAACTTCACAGGCGCATAGTTAACGTAATTTCGTTAAACCAGTTTACTTAAACCAGCTGACAAAGTGGTGTACATGGAGCGAACTAGTTGATCCGATTTTTTTGCTAAGGACATACTTTGTAAGCCGTATCATTGAAAACAGTGCAGCTAAATTGATTTAAGGGGTACATGTGAACGGGCTTATGGTGTCAGCGTTTTTGCAAGGTTCCCCAAAGTAATTGTGGATGTTTGCGCTCAAGCCCATACCTATAATTCTCACAACACTCAAATCAACTTAAGATTATAGCAGCGTTTCATACGGAACGCCCTAATGTTTAGCGCAACGTTGAAACAAACGTTTCGTTAATAGTTGGTGTAGGTTGAGACATATTTCAGGGTTGAAACTGACCGCCCGCTGAAAGTGCGCCAGCGACATTACACATTACTCATGACCACTTTGCCACAATTAGTTGCTGAGATGTGTTACTTTAAGCGAACTATTTGAATCGGTTTAGCGCTAAAGTACAACCCACATTTGGCGCATCGCGCATATACAGTCAACATAAAACATTATTTAACTTCTTGTCCCCAGACGACCCCGACGCGCCGCAACATTATACTTTTTGTAGGTGGGCTTTATAAATCGGCAAATATAGAAATCGCCTTATAGAAATCGCACCTAACCTGAACCTTGCCTAAAGGGCGACAGAGGTGATTTTTACCACCACCGTACATACCCGCCCACCTATATTAGCAATCTGGAAATAATAAGTGAAAGCCTACCTTTCCCTTCTCCACTCGACCCGCTCCCTTGCCTCTTGCACGGCCACGTACGACAACAGCAGCTGGAAAAAGCTTCGTCATTCGTTTTCCTGCTTCTGCAAGAACCAAGCCCTCCTTCTCTGATGCCTCGACACAATCACGCGCATATTGGCTACGGATCGCGCTGTAGCTTCCCTTGTATCCTGCGCATTCCTTCTATTCATGATCACGAACATCTCTACCGCTTCTTGCTCCGCCATTGTTGTTGCTGCTGCAAACGGTCATGCGCAGATCCCCACTTCCGCCTTAAACCGCCCTAAGTACTGCCCGTGTGAATGCGACACACTTTGAAACTCCCCCCGTGTGAATGCGCGCTAGATCGCTTCATATAAATCGCCTTCTGTAGATCGCCTTACATTTTTCCCGTGTGAATACAGCTTAAGATAGGCTGATTAGATTGATCTAAGTGCAATGCTAGATAAAAGATTAACATCTTAATTTATTATATATATATTTTTTAATTGGTATTCTATGTTTCAAACAAGAGCTGAGATATGAGCTGAAACTAGCACATTTCATAGCGGCACCGAGTGTCTTAGCATTAGCCATGTGCTTCGCAGGGATTTGCTTATCTTCCACGCATCCCCCCCCCCCCCCCCCCCCTCCCATCAAAAGAAATTGCATGTAATGGGGGGCCTCCGACTTTTTAGTTCAAATTCCTGCCGTTCGCGTCGCCACTGAATGAGTGAGCCTATTCGGCACACTGTCACACTGCAAACTCAATGGCTATGAGCAATCTTCATACAGAAAAAGTGAAATATCTCTAGAACCACACCACCCAGAGACAAACCGCTTGGTACACATATAGAAAACATTTTCAACGAATAGATTATATTCAATTTATAAGGTTAGGGTTCTGCATTTCTATTAATTTTGAATAAAATAGACGTTTTGCACTGCGCGTACCGGCAAACTCAGTGCATTGTCAATGGCCGTGAGAAATCTTCATACAGAAAAAGTGAAATATCTCTAGAACCACACCACCTAGAGACAAACTGCTTGGTACACACTTAGAAAACATATTCAACGAATAGATTATATTAAATTTATAACGTTAGGGTTCTGTCTTTCTATTAATTTTGAATAAAATAGACGTTTTGCACTGCGCGTACTGGCAAACTCAATGCATTGTCAATGGCCGTGGGCAATCTTCAATTATATTCATACAGAAGAAGTGAAATATCTCTAAAACCACACCACCTCGAGACAAACCGCTTGGTACACATATAGAAAACATATTCAGCGAATAGATTATATTAAATTTATAAGGTTAGGGTTCTGCATTTTTATTAATTTTTAATAAAATAAACGTTTTGCACTGCGCGTACCAGCAAACTCAATGCATTGTCAATGGCAATATCTCTAAAACCACACCACCTAGAAACAAACTGCTTGGTACACATATAGAAAACATATTCACCGAATAGATTATATTAAATTTATAAGGTTAGGGTTCCGTATTTCTATTAATTTTGAATAAAATAGACGTTTTGCACTGCGCGTCCCGGCAAACTCACTACATTGTCAATGGCCATGAGAAATCTTCATAGAGAAGTAGTGAAATATCTCTAAAACCACACCACCTACAGACAAACCGATTGGTACACATATAGAAAACATATTCAACGAATACATTATATTAAATTTATAAGGCTAGGGTTCTGCATTTCTATTAATTTTGAATAAAATAAACGTTTTGCACTGCGTGTACCGGCAAACTCAAAGCACTGTCAATGGCCGTTTAGGCCCACTAATACCGACGCGCCACCAAGTGTCGGAAAAACTAACTGCACCACATGTCCCCCATTGCGCGCGTGTGTGTGTGTGTGTGTGTGTGTGCACCCGCGCGTGTTTACACGTCCATGAGTGTGCCCATGTGTATATATAGGGTATGCACCTACATCACGCAAACCGGAAGTGCGGCCATTGTGGCGATAGTAACCACAATAATAACACGCTGTCACACTGCAAACTCAATGGCTATGAGCAATCTTCATACAGAAAAAGTGAAATATCTATAAAACTAACCCACCTAGAAACAAATCGGTTGGTACACATATAGAAAACATGTTTACCAATAAGATTATATTAAATTTTTAAGGTTAGGGGGTCTGGATTTCTATAAATTTTGAATAAAATCGACGTTTTGCACTGCGCGTACCGGCAAACTGCCCGCGAAGGGTAAAATACGGCAATGCTATGTCTATGTGGAGCATTTATTTTTGTAAAATAAATTTAAAAGCTTTCATTGGATCGATTAAAAATATCTTAATGCACGATTGAAGAGGAAGATCTGAAGTATTTAATGTAACCTAAGAGCAATTTACGCTGAAAGTATTAAAAACAAGAGATAATAGTGAAAGTTGGGATATTCTGAGTGTCAGTGCCAGTGCATTGTCAATGGCCGTGAGCAATCTTCATACAGAAAAAGTGAAATATCTCTAAACCTACACCACTTAGAAACAAACTGCTTGGCACACATATAGAAAACATATTCAACGAATAGATTATATTAAATTTATAAGGTTAGGGTTCCGGAATTCTATTAATTTTGAATGAAATACACGTTTTCCACTGCGCGTACAGGCAAACTCTATGGGATGTTTACTGGTTGATATCGCCACAATGGCCGTGCATCCGGTTCGTGTCGTCACGTGAATACCCTATATATGTATGTGTAAAATCTTAATAGTATAAATAATTATTTACACAAGACACCTCGTGTGTGTTTTCCGACTATAATATGCATACCTTATACGCAATATTATGATTTACATGCACACCTTCAAGTTTAGTGCATATAACGCATGTGCCGAACATAGTGTACCGCTCACCATCATTGGATACCGTTAGGCCAATCCACGACATTCTGTCTTGTGAGTTCGAGTGCGCATCACATGATCTCTGGTAATCGCCATTTTGGATGTGTTTGACAGGAGCCGTAAAAAGACACTTTAGGCAGGGTGTGTGCGGTCTCGCCAAATAATAACTAAATTCTACGTTGAACCAGTTACCATGTCGGAGTTAGTTTTTAATATCGATAATGGATATCTAGAAGGGCTCGTCCGTGGGTTTAAGGGCGGAGTACTGAAGCAGGCTGATTATTTGAATTTAGTGCAGTGTGAAACATTAGAAGGTAAGTACTTTCCTTTTCACTTGACACTTGTCAACTTGACATTTATGTTCAAATGTTGTGCCAACACGGCAACAGTCATGTGACACAGTGACTGTTTACTCTCTATTTATTTAAGGCAGTGGCTATTCGTACGGGACCGTATCAATAGCCAGAGTGCTTATTAGTACGGCGGTAGTCAGGTGACTAGCTTTGATCCAATCATAAGATTAAACAACCCTAACCTAACCCTTATCGTGATAGGTACATCACTAGATACAAGATTGAAGATTCACCCCGTACTGCTACAGTAGGGGTGCAAACCAACCCTATATAAAAGCTGTCGAAAATGCGGGTCAAAGAATTGAGAGCCTAATTTCACAATCTAAGAAGCAACATTTATTCTTTACATCTGTTTTATTATTAGCCCGCTACCTTTGAGTTGAAAAATATAATATAATATCTAGTTTAATCAGATTTAAAAGTGAAATCGACGGCGTTCTGCGGCCGCCATCTTGTCTTTTTGCATTCTCTCTCATTCACCAACTCTGTGTTGATATAAGTAACCATTTGACACTGGTGCCAGGCATTCTACTTGTTGTTCCATACTAATGCTATTTTCGACCGTATTTATATAAGGCTGGTATTCACCCGTGTACTACAAGTGCCGGGTGAATCTTTTATCTAGTACATCACATGAAAATTATAAAATTGTTGCACAGTCCTGCAAATCGGTAGACAGACAGAGCTCACAGAATAGATTAAGGGTTTTTTTAATTCGAGTAAATATGATTAGTCGTTCCAAAGTTATCTATGATTTAGTTTTCCTAGAAATCAACATTTTGTCCTATTGGTTATAGCTATTAAGTTGTGACCCATTTGTGTTCCAGGATAGGTACATTTCTTTGTAGTTTCTTTATTAATGATCAGATCCTGATCGAACTTCACACCAAGGTTCTTCTTCGTATGGCAAATCACCCCAGCTTATCAAAACTGATATAAAAAAATTATATCACAAAAAAATGTGGGTTTCCATGGCAACCATAAATTCAAACATTAAACATTCAAACTTAATCCTGGAATTCACACACTACTTACAACATAATTCATAGATTCTTAAGTATCTCAGTAATACCACAACTTACAAGTAAGTCTGGTATAATGCTCTAAAGATCATGCTTAATCCTGGGTGAAAATGGTGGGAAATCAGCGCGAGCAGCTACCACCCCGGCTGATGCCGCAGCGATTCCGCCGATGCACACACAAATTTAAAAGCCCTGTAGTTATGTCAATTCTTTATGGATTTTGGTCTAACAAAAACTGAAACCAGTGCAATTTAGTACACTTCAAAATATCAGTAGATTCACCACGATTTGAGCAGAGCTAAAGCCCTGAATCTGCGTTTTTGTGTGAAGTGAAAATGGCAGGAAATCAGCGTGAGCAGCTACCAATGCCGCCGATGCACACACAAATTTAAAAGCACTGTAGTGTCTAACCAAATGGACAGATATACACAATATAGGTATCAAATGAAAGATAAATAACTAAATATTGAGGATTGTCAGAATACTAGAATGATTTTCGAACTTTACTTATCTCTTCTATGACTTTTTCAACAGTGGTTGACTTCAACAGCTTGTAACGCCATGAGAGGTATCCCTTAATGCACTAGAAACTGTCCCAGGTGTAAACAAGGTTGTGTTTGGTCAATTCTAATGTCATCCTGTATGGCAAGTCATTTGCATAGGATTTGTGAATGGGTTTTAAAGAGCGCCTCTGAATATAGGCATATAGAAACCAGGTCACAGAGTTCAGCTGCAGTAGTGGAGACACCTATGCCGCAGCGCCCCAATTGGATTTGATGTACCTACTTATGATGGCTTATCCTAACCCCTAAGTCTAACCCCTGTCCTGATATGACCTTAAATGTAGCTAGGACGTAAGACAATAACAAAGAAAGTTATGCTAACAAGATGGGGGTACGACGTGATAAAGGAGTGCCATAAAGGGCGTACTAATAAGTGCTCTGGCTATTGATACAGTCCCGTACAAATAGCCACTTCTTTTATTTAAAGCTGCACAGTCTGATGAAATCATGCAATTTTTGGAACCTAGACACTTATGTAGATTTTACTGCACTAATTAAACATTTATTCTTGCACGAAAGGGAATATTAAGGCAATTTAATAGAACCTGTTACTGCAGAAGTAGGTACGATACATACAGAAATGAAATAAATCATAATGCCTTACAATTATGATAGTTAGGTTGCTAGACTAAACCAGAACTCAAAACAGTTTAAATTATCTCAATATAGGTATGTGACACAAAATTTCAAAGTCAACAGATTCCAACATAAAATATATCATTGCAAAGGTATTGGAAAGTCCTTTCTAATGGCCCTGTCACATTATGACGCTTCTCGCCAACGCACAAAATCGTCGGGACATGTCAAACTTTTCGGCGTCAGCGCAACGTATTGGTAGTGTGCGGCCGACGTTGTGGTAACGTATATCGACACGTGAGAAAAAAACTTTAAAAGTTTTGGCGCGGCGTCCTCATATGACCTTAGATGTAGCTAGGATGTAAAACAACAAAGCAACAGTTTGGCGCAATGTGTGGGCACGACCTTAACGCGACGTGTGCTTGGCGTTCGCATAACTTATTCCAGTGCGTCCAACGTATCTCGACGCGTCCCTAACGTCGCCATAATGTTGTCACCCGCGCGTTCTTGCACGGCGAAAGTTTTGTGCAAGCACAAAACTTCGGCGATACCCTGACGTGCGCCGCCGACCGTCGCCGTAGATCAACAAATAACAACGCGCGCGTAACGCTTCCTGAGGTATCCCGACGTTGCGCCAAAAAATCACAGAACCAGATAAGTGTTCCGTTGACTGCAGCTGGACGTGTTGTGGTGGTTTGAACCAGACGGGGGTTGAACACATGACAGATTTGGCAGGGAATCCAATGTCGGTCGGGTCGGGTCGGAGAGCCCTAGGGGCAGTCGGTGGAGTTACTGTACTTAGGCTAGGTGGCGCCACCTGTCGTGTCGTTAAGGAGGGTTCTCCACCCCATAAATTACCCATGTTACGAATAACATGCACAATGCGACAGCACCATAATGATACCTAAATCATCATCCTGTGACAATTATCAAGGAAGTTGTGACACTTTATAAAGCGTTTTTTATGGGTAATTTTGGTCCATTGTTTCAATGGAAAACCAGTTGACTTCTGTGACCCATCTCATGACGCATTAGTCTTGGCATGTGTGAAAAAAACGCTTTATAAAGTGTCACAACTTCCTTGATAATTGTCACAGGATGTAGCAGTGGAGCAAAATGTGAACTATATCATCCATATGGTTGCATTCCTGGTAGTCCTAAAATAAAGACTGCACGTGAGATGGAAAAAGATAGTCAGGTGTGCACCGCGCACACACCGTTGGACAAGCGAGTACCATGAAAGTGGCGTGTTTTTCGCGTGCCTACTCAATATCTTCACTAGAACCAAAGTTATGACAATTCTAAGATTGCCAATTGGGACACCAATTTGTAATAGGGTGTGTATGACAATGGTTAAGTAATTAGGGTAGGCCAACAGATCCAACCTTTGTGAATAGAATTTGATGAAAAATGTTGATATATTCTTAATGCTTGCACTTAGGACAATGAGAATTTGTATGCAGGGTATTTTGAGGTGCTCTTTCACATGTTGCAATAAAGATTCATGAAATACAAACAGATTTAGAGTTATCATGATTGCTATGGTTGAAGAACAATCCATAATGTAGCCTATATATTTGGAAGGCTGCTTGAAATTTACAGGTGAAATCAGGTGACCAGAGTGACCCATTTTATGTGAAACAATGTCTGATAAATCGGTTTATGGCCTTAAAATTCAGTTTAATGGTGCCTTACCATTGTGTTTTGCAGATCTGAAGTTGCATCTGCAGAGCACGGACTATGGCAACTTCCTGGCAAACGAGGCAAGTCCTTTGGCAGTGTCCGTCATTGATGACAAGCTCAAGGAGAAGATGGTGGTTGAGTTCCAGCACATCCGCAACCAAGCCGTGCCCCCGCTTTCAACCTTCCTCGACTACATTACGTAAGTTTCTTTCAGATAGCCTTTTATATATCAGGGATGCCCGTCTTCATGCCATCCACCTGGTAGCATATAAAAATATTTTAATTAAATTAATGTTGGGAAAAAATATAATGATATATATATATTTTACCTCGGTATAAAGCCTCAGGCTAGCCGCATGCTAGGGAGAAGGAAGCACATCCGGGTCCAGCAATTAGCATAAACAACTCACGACGGGAGGACGTTTATTGAGTTGCTCCGGCAAAATTTGTCTACAACAAGCTGAATAACTGTAAGTGTTAATCAAAACTTTGGTTTAGCTTGTTTATGATGAATATTAGCATCTGATTATGAAAGTTCAGAACTTTCTGAGGTCCGTTTAGGACAATAATTGATGTTTTATTAACACGGATAGAACAATGCATTGCTTTGTGTTACGAACCGAAACCGTTGTTCTATCGACGCCCGTTTACACATGGGTAGAGATGTTGGCATTAGTCACATCTCCTGTGGAGATTCCCTCAGACCCTAATAGAGGGTCTCGTTGGGGATGATCCTGGGTTTCTTTTATAGACTCCCCAAAGTTTTTGAGGCGTACCTCTGAGTTTCGTAGCATTTTCTCCAACTTGCTGGCGCAGAAGCCGCGGGAGAGAGAAGTGTACGGAACAGAGAGTGTGGGAGGTCCAAGGGCCTACCCCTCGTATGGTTGGTTTCAATACCACACACCTACGACAATACACTTAGCTTACCACGCCTGTATATACGTTACTCAATACCACAAAGATCCTCAACCCGGGTTAAACCTGGCATCACTGTTATTGCGTTTACGTTGAGTTGAGGCCGGTTTATAGTAACAATTATGATTGGTTACAGACTACCGATGGCCACGAAGCGAAACAAGCCCCCGTTGGCAGCTGCGGAGGGGCACGGGCTACGACTCGTCGCCCGGATTGACGGCACCGCCGTCCCCGCAGCCCGGAGCAGACATACCGTCTGACCGGGAGAGTCACTTATCCGCTAGACCTAGATGCCCGGATAAGTCAAATATTGGAGTTGAAGCTACAACAGATTCAGCCGAACACGCACCCGGCTAGGGGCCCGTCCCTCCCCATCCTCGATTCGGATTGGGAGGATTACTCTGATCCAGAAGGCACAGACTCGGCGGATGAGCTCATTAGTCCGAACGCTCCAAAACCAAAGAAGCGTAAGAAACCAGTCAGCTCTTCTGGTGACGAGTTCACCAAGGCAAGCAAAGCCAAGCATGTCAAAAAGAACAAGAAGAGCAAAAAGAACAAGAAACATTCTTCGTCAGACTCTTCTTCTGACTCGTCTTCCACCGAGTCGGACTCCGACACGGAAAGAGTAGGAGTGTATGCCAAAATTGGCGGAAAAGTCCGCAAGAAGTGCGTGAAACAAAAAGCAAAGAAGGTATGCACGACAACTATGATGCGAGAGACTATTAAAGGGCATTTTAACACCTTTAAGCCGGCAGAGGTTATCACGAAACTGACCAAGCAGATTTCGGGAATCAAAGGGATTCCGAATACAGTGGTCAAGGAGATGGACTCAGGAGTCCATCTGAGCGACGACAGACGGAAATTTGAAAACGTACAAACAGAAAATAAATTCTCCTCGCTAGCTCGATCGATGGACAAGAACATCGCACTGCTTACCGCAGCTAGCAACTTCCTGAGCTACCGATGATACGAAAACGTCTTTAAGGCAGTCACGACAGACGCTGAAAAAGAAGTAGCTAGATCAAAGAAGATCACTGATAATGATGGAAGGAGTACACGTTGTTCCTCGCTCCCAAACCGGTTAAAGGGAAGCCACTCGACAAGACTAAAATGTTCGGAGGGCAACTCCCTTACCTCTTTAAAGAAGTAGAGGCGGAGGCAAAAAGTGGTAAGAACATGGATGCGAGACGGAAACCGGATAATACCTCCAGGTTTTGCAAGCCCCGTGCGGATTTTCGCAACCGCCGGGGAGCGAGCAGGAAGGTCCGGCCCCTCCTACGGCTTCCAACCAAGGGGAAGGGGAAGAGGAGACCAACAGGCATTCGGGTGGAACGACGGGAACCGCCTGTTCAGATGGGAGTTCACACCCAAACAGCCGTTCCCACGACTAGGGAACAAATAGAAACTGCAACGCAGACTCCGGCGCCAGTGGTGGCAGACATGGTGACGGAGGAAACACAGACAGATGTAAGGAATTTTAATGCAGGGAACATTAATACACATTTCCATGAATGGTGTAAAATACGTGTGAGACATTCTCATCGGTAATGTCTGCGTCTGCGCAACCGATGAAGCATTTCCATTGCTTCCCCGATGTTGTGTTGACAGCGTATAGTGTTGATAACCGTTGTGGTCACCAGTATCTAAAATTGAATCCACTATTCAATTAAAACTGAAGCAATATATAAACTCGTCGTGGTCTAACCGTATAGTGTTGATAACCGTCATGGTCACCAGTATGTAAAGTCTACAGCTCGAATCTGGGGTTTTGTAGGCAGGCTATAGTGAAATCAATACAGACAAAGAGAAAGGAAGAGTATAAAGTGTAACGGAAGGTCAAGCCCTCTGGTTTATTATTTATATGGTATATGGGTTCATTGAAGAGTGACCAGACAGGGTGGCCGAATGAGTTGAGCGTCCGTCTCCCGTGTTGGTAGACCATGAGGTCGTGGGTTCGAATCCTGGTCGAGTCAAACCAATGACTTTAACATTGATACTTGTCGCTTCCTAGCCAGGTGCTTGGCATTATTAGGATAGGGCAAGGACTGGTTGGCTCAGTGTCAGGATAATGTGACTGAGTGGGATATCAAGTCATGGTGCTGGTGGCCTGGTCTCCCAGTGGGGCAGCACTATAAAGTAGCCATGAGCGTGCACTGTCACAAGTCGGTATCCGTTCTGATATGACCTTAGATGTTGCTAGGACGTAAAACAACAAACAATCATTGTAGAGTATCGCCCCATCCTTTTCCCCCAATGGGAAACAAGCATTCTTGGCCCTACCAATAGGGATCCAGCATTCCTGGTCCCCATGGTTACCAGTGGTCTGCCCACCACCACCAAGCTGTGTGGCTCCCCTGGCCACCCAACCTTGAGCCTGAGTGTGGTGATCCTACCCAGCAGAGGGGGAGGGGGTAGGTCCTGAGTGCCCCTTATGCACAGCCCTGCCAGCACCACTGTCTATTTACATCCCACTCAGGCACCACCAGCACCTACATATATACATACATGCGCTTGGTCACATATACCTGATCAGTAATAGAACATTTACATTCCCCCCGATGCCGTAAATCAGAATATTTTACACTTTGTTTTAAATTGGTTTTCAGCTGTATGTTAACAAGTGGAGAAATTTAGCGAAAATGTGCTAAATTAGTTTTGGTGTGCAAAAGAGAACTGACATGATATGTTTCAGCAGTGATATGTTATAATATGCTTCAGCAGTGATAGGTTCTATTAAATTGACTTAGTATTCCTTCTATGGAGCAATAGATATTTAATGCGTGCACCAGTATCTAAGTTCACAACAGCACCCCTGTAAATGCTAATCAACGATTGAAATTCTAAATTGAGCAATTTCCAGCTTCATGCCCAGGTCAATTTAGTGGGTTAAAAATAATTAAATGTTAAACTAAATTGAGCTTCATCATCGTTCATGTGAGGAAAACAACATTGCTAAGATTTGAAAGCTAAATACATTTAATGACCCATCGCATTTCCCGAATAGTGGTGCAGAAATGTTGAGGCCCTAAAACTATATTGTGTATACCCGGTAACATGGGTAATTTGTAACTTGGGAATTAGTGGTCGGGTATGATGCTGAAGGACTGTTGGGTTGCTAGGCATGGTAACCCCATAACAAATGCCTGTCTCCATGAAACCCCCCTTTTATTCTGTATCGAACTATGGTAACCGAACCTTTCTTCCTGCCTCGAACATAACTTACTGTTAGCTCACTTTCCTTCGGCCTCTACACCAATAAGCATCATCGCACCAGCTTTGGCTCCCATTCACCCCGCTCTAAGAAGATCCACTTATCTAGGGCTGAGCATCAGAGATGACAGACTTGCTATCGAACCAGCAACCCCTGTTATGAATAAAATTAATTGCATGTTATGTACTTCTTATAGCGATTTGTAAAAACCTGTCAATTGTACCTTGACCTTGTGTAAAGGTTTCTCATTGTAAATAGATTATAAATTTATTCCCAGTCCTAGTTTCCTTGTTATGAATTATGATGATGCTGGTTTTTAGTGTCCTTCCCCCCCCCCCCACCCCCTAATTTTTTTTTGGTAAATGGCTTATTCATTGGAATAAATATTTTTTCAGTACCGAAGAACGGGTCTTACAGCCAATGGTATAATGGGTTCTTCTTCAGTGCTGGTCCTAATTGGTTGGTCCCTCACATATTAACTGTTTTCGTCTCAATTAATTCTCCTTTTCATACCAAATGAAGAAAATTCCTTTCATTATACCCCAAAGAAGCAATGACAGCAATCCAGTGGAAAAAAAATGTTTTGCTTATTTTTTATTGCAAAAATAGATTCATTTGTCACGCAAATATGACAGCTAAAAATGGGAATGGTGAAACTGTACTGCTTGTGTTGGAAACTACTTCATTATAGACCAAAATATTCAAACATAGCTAGTTTATTTGCAAAGTTGTAACATGCAAAAATGTCAGAAAACTAATTTTAGGACTGTTGAGTGTTTGTGTGTAAAACAACGATGCTTGAAAGTGAGCATAACGCGTGTTTCATGAGATGTCACGTCATGAAACACGCGTTCACCTTCAATTTTCACAATATGCAACCCAGGAAAAACCCTGCTGCTTTAAATAGCATAGTATCATAGATGTCTAGTTCTCAACACAAAAGTTATAATATTATTTCCTAAAATGCATTAAAAGTGAAATAAAAACTTTGTGTCACGGGTGAAACGCGCGTAACGGCGAAAATCTATTTCGCGATACAAAATCCAACAATGGATCAACTCTCTTCTCACCATGATTTTCAAATATACCGTGGGCATCTACACACCTACTGATGATGTGGTGTCAAGTCATAAACAGGATGTTGCACTATGATGCTATTACTGTGGCCTGTCACACATCGATGAAGACGAAACATGCGTTCACCTGTTGTCATCTTCATCTTCTAACTCATCACAATATCTTTTTCTACATAAGAAAAATTATAACACTCAAAAGAAATATTTGCATACATGTAATGTGTACAAATAATGCCCTGAACAAATACATTTTTTGCATGCTATTAACAGTGTCTAACCTAAGTCATTATTGAGTGTCACATGAAACATGCGCTACATGTTACATGAAACATGTGTTACAATTCCAAGAACATCAGAAGTTAGGGAAGTGTTCCAAGATTACTTTGAAATATGTCCACAGCATCAAAAACTAATAAGCATAAATACTTTTTCATCATCTGTGGTGCATGTTTTATCATAAAGGAACAACTTTTCCTTTCCATGTAACGCTTGTTTAAGTGTCACAATTTTATATGTTCTTTGTTCTACTCTCAAGTGGACGAACACTCATAAAATTGCACTTAGTTTCTCCTAGTGACTGCTGTTCAAAACCTAACTGGGAGATAATAAGGGTCTTGTTCAAAATCTGACAGTAAGTGGCTTTTTGTGTCACACCGAAACACGCGTGAAGTTCTCCACTTAGTTGTGTTCAAAGCCACCCTGACTTGCAGTCGGGGTCAAAACTGCTTCTCTTTTAATTGTGCCTTAAAATAGGATAGGATATATGTGGAACACAACAAGCCAAACTAGGATAAAGTGTGACGTATTTAAGTTTTTACCCTCGATTCCCCCTTTTTAGGACCAGCAGCAAAGAAGAACCCATTATATACACGTTATTAGGCAGATTTGTAACTTTTGCAATCTCCAAACAGGTAATGGGGTCGTTCAAAAGTTACCCACATTTTCCTATTCATACAAAGGGTAGGGGGGCGGTCATCATATTAATTAAAACTCTTCTATAAAATGTAGAGTCTTGGTATTAGTTCAAATGTCTTAGCTGAAATGTTGCTTGTTAGTGGCAAGTGGTAGCTATGGAATGAGGAAGACAAATTGTCTGTGATTGAAATCTATCCTGATTAAAAAAACTAATCTTACAAGGGGAGATTGGGAAATGTATTGCACAAATAATGAACATTATCTAGTACTAATTGCGGTGGTGGGAGAACTAATACTCTGTACGAATAGGAAAATGTTGAAAATTCTGAACCTATCTTAGTAATGGTGAGGAGAAAAATTAGATGTATTTTGTTGAGTTTGGTAGGGCCTTAAGTTAAGGTGACTAGTTGGATTTTGGCACGTAAGCTGTAGATTTTTAGTTTGGTAGCGGTAGTTGGTTAGGGGTGGTGAGTAGGGGTGGAAGGAAGGGGTGTCCACTATTGTTAGCTTGAGATGGTGGTTGTTGAGGTGTGTGGGTGGAGATGGGGGGGATGGGGTGTTCACCGGATGTGATGACAGACTGGGTGAAGCCTTTGCTTCCGATGTGGCATCTCATAGGATCAATCCTTGGCCAAATAAGGGGAAAAAACTTCGATAAAAGTGAACTTAAAGTTGCATAGTCCGATGGTTTTGAGTTTCTGAAATTTTCTGAGATAAATATATTAGATTGATCGTTATTATGCACCTTACTTTAGCTTGAAGTAACTTTTATTTTAAGTGGCTAACTTTTGAGATATTTGAAGTGGAACCAGGCAAAATTAATTTTGGCAAGCTTGCCAAACTCTGACCCATAGGCTTCTGCAGTAACAGGTTCTATTCAATTGCCTCGGTATTCCTTTCTGTGTGCTGACAAATGTGTAATAAGTGCACCAGTATCTAAGTTAGATAGGTAGAATCAAATTTAGATAATTGTTTTGGTTTTGAAAATTTGATATTTTCATCGGACTATGCAGCTTTAAATAATTAACTTCAATAGTTTAGCCTAATTTAACCTTATAACGTATGTAAGGGATTAACCAGTAGTGGACAGTGCTTCTCCCTGTCCTCTGCTTGGCCTCCGCTATGGCCTTCAATAAAACAGAAGGTATTCTTCAACTCTACCTAAGGTAAGTTTTGTTTAACTAAATGTGTGTTGGGGGGGGGGGGGGGCGGAGAGTAATGTTTGGGCCTCTTCCTGGAATGCCAGCAATGTGGGTTCGAGCCCCGTTCCGTTTAGTGTGCGACATCACAGCAACACTACTATTCATTGTTCATTGTTCATTAGGTACAGCTACATGATCGACAACATCATCTTGCTGATTACCGGCACGCTGCACCAGCGCGCCATCTCCGAGCTGATCCCCAAGTGCCACCCGCTGGGCAGCTTCGAGCAGATGGAGGCCATCCACATCGCCTCCACACCGGCCGAGCTCTACAACGCCGTCCTCGTCGACACCCCACTCGGTGAGCACAGGGTTCGCAGTTTGTTTTGCAAGGTCCGTATGGAAAGTCTTGAAAAGTCTTCATTTGTCCAATTTTAAGTCCCTGAAAAGCCTTGAATTTAACCTATTTTAGGTAATTAGTCTTGAAAAGCCTTGAATTCCATTAAACTGTCCCCACTGATCTAAATTAGTCTGAAATCACCATTCTTTTTTTTTTTGTGAAGTCCAAATGAAAATATTCTTGAATTCCTATCAAAAACAGCCTTGAAATAGCCTCGAACTCCATATCTTCACATGTGTACATACCGGTGGCCGAATCGGTAGAGCGCAGATGCAGGCTTCCCATGCGGAAGGTCGGGAGTTCGAATCCCAGCTGAGTCAAACCAGTGACTTATAACTTGATACTTGTCGCTACATAGTCTGGCGCTCGGCATTACTAGGATAGGACAAGGACTGGTTAACACAGTATCAGGATAATGCGACTGTGTGGGATATCGGGTCATGATGCTGGCAACCTGGTCTCCCCATGGGGCAGCACTATAAAGTCACCATGGGTGCACACTGCCACAAGTCGGTACCCTTCCTGATATGACCTTAGATGTTGCTAGGATGCAAAACAAACGGGCGATTGAGAGGATAAGGCAAGGACTGGTTCGTTGTGTCAGTGTCGTGCTAATGTGACTGAGTTGGGTAGAGTGTTTAAAAAAAAACAACTTATGCAACACAATTTTTTTATGTAAACCTTTAAGCAAATATTTAAAAAAATGAAAAACAAGGAAGAAAAGCTAACAATTGGTTCTGTTCTTGCAGCACCTTACTTCATTGACTGCATCTCCGAGCAGGACCTGGACGAGATGAACATTGAGATCATCAGAAACACACTCTACAAGGTATTGTAGTCTTGTGGCTCTCAGAAAAGAGTGCGATGAAAAGATAAAGTAGTCAAGTAATCAATCTCAGAGAAAATGTCAACAGATTAAGTAACAGCGTGTACACTTAAGTTTACTATGCGTGAGGTTATGTCTTGTCTACGATATGCATCATATATAAGTAAGAGCGTGTACACTAAGTTTACTATGCGTGAGGTTATGTCTTGTCTATGATATGCATCATATATAAGTAAGAGCGTGTACACTAAGTTTACTATGCATGAGGTTATGTCTTGTCTACGATATGCATCATATATAAGTAAGAGCGTGTACACTAAGTTTACTATGCGTGAGGTTATGTCTTGTCTACGATATGCATCATATATAAGTAAGAGCGTGTACACTAAGTTTACTATGCGTGAGGTTATGTCTTGTCTACGATATGCATCATATATAAGTAAGCGTGTACACTAAGTTTACTGTGCGTGGGGTTATGTCTTGTCTATCATATGCATCATATATAAGTAAGAGCGTGTACACTAAGTTTACTATGCGTGAGGTTATGTCTTGTCTACGATATGCATCATATATAAGTATTATAAGTGTTGTTTTGTGAAGACATTGAAGTAATTCAAATTTGTGTTTGTTTGTCAACTCATCAGGAAAAGTAGTTTCGGCCACTCGGAGTGAACTGGCAGACCGGCGGTTTTGACTAATCAGTGTTTTTTGGTACCCCTTGTTCATGACGGTTGTGTAATTAATATATTTCAGTCTTATCTGGAAGATTTCTATGGGTTCTGCAGCAAATTAGGTGGCGCCACCTCTACCGTCATGTGCGAGGCACTCGCGGTAAGTTTTTTTTGTTTTGTCTATTAAAGTTGTAAAATTCATTTAGATATCTAATAAGTGTGACCAGACGCGGTGGCCGGATGAGTTAGAGCGTCCGTCTCCCGTGTTGGTGGATCGTGGGTTCGAACCCTGGTCGAGTCAAACCATGACTTAAAAATGTATACTTGTTGCTTCCTCGCCTGGCGCTCGGCATTATTGGGATAGAGCAAGGACTGTTTCGCTCAGTGTCAGGATAATGTGACTGAGTGAGATATCAGGTCATGGTGCTGATGGCCTGATTTTCCAGTGGGGCAGTACTATAAAGTCGCCATGAGTGCGCACTGTCACAAGTCGGTGACCTTAGATGTTGCTAGGGCATAAAACAACAAACAAACAAATCTAATAAGTGTACTGGATTTGTTTGTGGTAGAGGGGGAAGGCATTGTGTTCAGCTGGTAATTACCGGGAGGGTGGCGGGGTGGGGTGGGAGGGGGGGGGGGGGGGAGTCTGCTCGGTGAAGGGATACTGAATGGCTGATAACATAGAGGTGAAAGCTATTGACATATTGGCCATTGAATTCTGGAGGACGGGTGAAAGGAAGGCGACAGTTATCATGGAAAGAAATTAAAACCTACGACCTACCGCACAACAAAAGCACTTTATCCACTATGCCATCCCTTGCAGTGCCTCTCATTGAGGGAGTGTGATTGGTGGCGTGTGGGTGAGGGGTGGCAGTTGCGGTTTATATACACGTAGTTTATATTCTTATTCCTAATATATTTCTTCTTTTTTTTTTTTGTCAGTGGCTCATGATCAATTTTATAATTAAATGATGAAAATAATAGTTTTAATGTAAAAAATAAAGTAATTAAATGATTTTTAAAGTTTAAAAAAAAATTTGACTTAATTTAAATTTAAACAACAAAGAGATAGAATGAGAACATATTAAGACTGCGTGTAGTTTGATTATAGTGGATTTTTTTTTAAAGAATTTAATTCAAATAAACTTTGATTTTCGTCCAGTTCGAGGCCGACCGCCGGGCGTTCATTATCACCATCAACTCGTTCGGCACGGAGCTGACGAAGGACGACCGGTCCAAGCTGTACCCGCGCTGCGGCATGCTGTACCCGGACGGGCTGTCCGCCCTGTCCCGCGCCGACGACTACGAGCAGGTCCGCGCCGTCGCCGAATACTACAGCGTGAGTGCAGGCAGCAGGCCAACACTTGTGGGCAGGCTGCGGTTTTACTTGCTATAGACTAAATTGTGTGTATGCGTGTGTTTTGTGAATACTGGGGAGACCACTGTATATGTAATATATATATAGTTATTTGATATAATACTGAATACTGGGTACACCACTGTATATGTAATAAATATATTTATTTTATATAATACTAAATACTGGGTAGACCTCTGTATATGTAATGTGAAATATAAGCATTAAATATAATATAACATCTGGAAGCGAATGGCGATTTGGGGCGGCTCGGCACCGGAAGTACAGGTGGCGCCGATATCGCCGGAGCAAATCGTACATGCATAGCGTATGAAGGAATAAATAATTAAATAATAGAAAGGCAGCACTGCCAATTTATATATATAATAAATATATATATCTACGCCCTCCTCTTTTCTGTGAATCTGCAGTTGTATGCAAATAGCATTGTCGGTTTTCCAGACGTGATGTGTTGGAAATATATCTATCTATCGATTTGGAGTATTACCCAATTTGCCTGAGGACTATTAAATATATGGGTTTTTTTATTGCAGGAATACCGGGTGCTTTTTGAAGGTTCCGGAACCAATCCTGGAGAAAAGACACTTGAAGACAAATTCTTTGAACATGAAGTAAGTGTGAATTGCTTTAGCGTATTAAATAAAACCAGATACTTCAGTGATTTGAACAGAAGAAAAATACCCCCCCCCCTTTCACACCTATTCATTTAGGTCAATTCTATTCAAACTACACACTTGTAACCCATCTAGTATCTCTAGTTTCCCTGATGGCGTAGGCCATTTGCAAAATTGAATTTGATCTTCACTCGGTGCTAGTTCTGTCCTGATATGACCTTAGATGTTGCCAGTACAACCAACTGCGCTATTTTAGCTACCAGAATCGACATACACCACAGAATGGGATAACGGGCTATAACTGCTTAGCACAAGCGGCGCCAGTTTGTTGTAAACTGAGTGTTTTTTTTTTATAATCCAGGAGAGAACCCAGAATAAATAGAAGCTTTAAAAAAAAACTAAACCTCACCAACTAGCTCCCCTTTCTCACTATTTCTTCTTAGTGCTCTTACTTGCTCACCAGACGGGATGGTCGAATGAGTTGAGCGTCCGTCTCCTGTTTTGGTAGATCGTGGGTTTCAAACCCATGGGTTCGAACCGTGGTCGAGTCAAACCAATGACTTAAAAGTCTATACTTGTCGCTTCCTAGCCAGGTGCTCTGCATTATTAGAATATGACATGGACTGGTTGGCTCAGTGTCAGGATAATGTGACTGAGTGGGATATCATTTGACGTCCAATAGCCGATGATAAAAATCAATGTGATCTAGAGGCGTCGTTAAATAAAACAATCTGTCGTTTTGAGTGGGATATCAGGTTGTGGTGCTGGCGGCCTGGTCTCCCAGTGGGGCTGCACTATAAAGTCGCCATGAGTGTGCACTGTCACAAGTCGGTACCCGTCCTGATATGACCTTAGATGTTGGCATGACGTAAAACTCCTATAATTAAACCATCTTACTGGCTGACTAGTTAATGTTGCTTCTTCCAGGTCCACTTGATGAAAAACTCGTTCCTGCAGCAGTTCCACTTCGGTGTGTTCTATGCCTACGTTAAACTAAAGGAGCAGGAGTGCCGGAACATCATCTGGATATCCGAGTGTGTCGCTCAGCGACATCGCGCAAAGATCGACAGCTACATCCC
Source organism: Branchipolynoe longqiensis (assembly GCA_030323885.1). Taxonomy (NCBI): domain Eukaryota; kingdom Metazoa; phylum Annelida; class Polychaeta; order Phyllodocida; family Polynoidae; genus Branchipolynoe; species Branchipolynoe longqiensis. The sequence continues at coordinate 58,047,695 of CM059194.1, read as the reverse complement.
CATATTCTAAGCATCCCGCACTTCTGACCAAGTGTCCCTGATATTCTTAAGCCCCCACCCCCCCTCCCCCCCCCCTCCGAACTCTCAGTCAAGTATCCCCATATTTTAAAAGCTCAGTCAAGTATCCCACAATTCTTAGAGCTCACCCGTTCAAGTATCCCAAAATTCATAGAGCTCACCAGACTCTTGATCAAGCATCCCAACATTCTTAAAAGTTCACTGGACTCGGTAGTCATTCAATCGGTCGGCATTGTTTTGCGGACCCTTTGGTATTTCTGACGTGCTTCTGTGAATCTGTAATTGAGCGTGTTCATGGTGGGTTGTCGGGTGGAAAAATGTTGCGAAATACAATGAGAAAGTAATGTTACTAGTGTTGTCCGTGGCTGGTGTTGATAGTGGTTTGTGTAATTAATTACTGAGAAAATAGACTAGAATTTCTGTAGGTTAGTTGGATGTCTGGTTAACATTGGTGAAAATCAAATGTGTGCTATCAATTTGCAATTGGCTAATATGGAATGCCCTGGCTGTATAGCACATAGGAATAGTAAGTATTATAAGCTCCTATACAATATGGCAATTACTTTTAACTCATGCAGATGATATGATTCGTATGGATTATCATCAAAGTTAAATAGTGTTGAGACTCAGTACTTTGAGAGCATGAGGTGCCGTAGACAAATATCTCGCCATTGATTTCTTTTTTTTTTAAACACCTCGTGTTGTTCGCATGGGGTTAAGTTCTCATTAACATAAAAGTCCTTGGAAAACCAGCAAATTTTTATGATTTGATATTTCCTTGAAATCGTTCTCGTCCTGTTTAAAAAAATTATTATTATTGGGAATTGAGATTGGTTGTTAAAAATAGCTCATAAAAAGTGTGATTTTCTATTAAATTCATCACACGTCAAAGCTTTATTCTTTGGCGTTTTTCAATTTTGTTCTTGGTCAAATTCATTTTATTTTTAGATTTAGATCGGTTTGTTAAGCTATCAGAATGGTGTGAATTAACTCGCGGAAAATATGTGTATAACTATAAGCCATATGTATATTAACAGCATGTGATTTCACTGGAATCCGGGGTTTTATTGGCCGTCGAAACCTGAATTCCGTTTTTTTTTAAATTCTGTTTTTTTTTCCTGGCCGCTGAAACACCTCTGAAATACACTATTTGCGTCCCTCTCATGACTCAGTGGGATGCTGTGTGTCCCCACGATAACCTAAAACAAATTTCAGGTTTTTTTCCCTGCACCCAATCACATGCCTGATATTATGGCTAACTCGAAGTTAAAAGTGGGTCGTATGTTGCTATTATTAGAACTGCATGCTAGTCATGTATACATGTCTGTTATGTTATTTAAATTTGTTCACGGTCCAAAGGAAATTTATATTATTAGTTGGTACTTTGTTTTTCATTGGTCGTAATGCTTGCGTTGCGTGTGATTCGCGGCGGAGGAGGAGGACCCCCCTCTCTCCTCTCCAGCGCGACCGTTGGTAGTTACGTCACCACCCCCCCCCCCCCCCCCCCCCCCCCCCCCCACACACACACACACACACACACCCTCGCGGTGTCTCGGCCCTTATAACCGGGGCCCGCTGCTGCCTCCAGCCATTCACTTGCTATCCGGACCGCACTCTGTCCACACCTCTCTCTATCACCTCTCTGCCGGCCCGGCTCCTCCTTGATATGTCTGAAAAGAGTTCCAGGAGGGGGGGCCCCGCTGGCATTTTAACTTTCTACTCTTACTCTGTCCGTGTCTATGGCTCGCTGGACGGTCACCACAGAGCAAATAGACACGGTCCTTTGACTCAACTCTCCTCATTTCTCTTTCCTAGATTCTGCCCATTTCGATTTCTCCCAGGCACACTTCTTCCCCTGACCAGGGTAGTTGTGTTCTTGGGTGGGGCCCTTCACCTTTACGATTTCTCTGTCTGATTCTTGTTGCTGGAACGACCGCTGCTCCCACCTTTGCCCGCCTTCCTCAAACCCCTGCTGCTGACCGGATTCAAGTGCTACACTACACTACACACACCTACAGCTCAACTACACGCCGGACCGAAGAGATTCGATGCCGCCCCGCCATCACTACATTGTGAAGATGTCCCCAGCTTCTACGACACTCCCTCTACGAAGTTAAGTCTTCAACCACAGATTGGGCCGATTTATCGGAGCCTCTCTACCAATGTTGCAGTTCTGCAACCGGTAACCGTCGTAAGGTTACAAACACCCCAATTGATTGATGCCTCCAGCCACTCCGCCTCCGGCTCTCCTTCCGTGACCCTGTCCTGCTGCTCATTTTAGGACGGTATTTATTTGAATTAGTAAAATCATGGAACCAAAATTGAAAACGGACCCTGATGAAATTGAGAAACATTCCAGTTGTGAGACAGGCTTAAGGATTATGTCATGTGGTACACGATATATATTACAAATATTAATTGAAAACTGTGTTTTCCCTACTGTGTGTGATATTTTCTTTACAAACAGGAATGAAGTTTAATTCCCCACCTGACTTATATAGAAACAGAATGTATAACAGAATTTGTTTGTAGCCACTGGTAAAAATAACTGGAGCCTACTTATTGGTAGGCTCCAGTAGACTGGGGTTTACGTCCTAGAAACATCTGAGATCAGGTCGGGATGAAATAGAATACCTTAATTGATTCATTGGAAAATGATATTGGTCTCGCCCTAGGGATCGAACTCGGGCCTTTCCCATTCCTATGCTGGAAGCACTAACCGCATGGACAGAAATTCATAATGTGTACTGTTTCTATGATTCATAGCCATCGGGGCTATATGATACATTAGGTATAAGGAAGACAGTGGAGTGAGTGGTGTGTTAATGTAATAGTCACTGTTTCTTCAAAGATATGCAAGAGGTGGATTGAACCGTAGTGGATAGTGGTGCTTATCGAACCGGAAGTAAGCAGAATAACAGCTTCAGAGCAGTCCACTGGTCTCCGGTATTGGTCATAATAAAGTCACTACACGGGTACAAATTCTCAATGATCTAGTGAACAAAGCTTTCACTAACAAGAGACCACCGCACCTTTTCTGCCAATCCTTCCATTGTTAATAATCCATCGCTGTTAACTTATTCTGATTCTGGGCGTAGTTGTGAATCGAAATGTCCCAGCAATATCGCGTGTTGATGTAAATGGGCGAGTGGTGTGGAGAATGTAATTTACTGTGTACATATAAATGGTCTAAAATAGTTATCAACGGAAGTCGGCCTGGTGCATAACCGGAAGTTGTATTCATTTTCACTTAGATTTTCTTCTTTTTTTTAAGAAAAAAAAAGAAAGAAACCATTAGGTCAAGAAACAGGTATGCCAGGCTTTTGCAGTTAATCAGGTAGGCATGTACTAAACGTGCTACTCTAAAATTGGTTTAAGTAGAATACCCCTCCCCTCCCCCACCCAAACCCGGAAATGCCATAATTGGCCTAGATAATTTAACCATCTTTTAACAAATTTGATATATTCTCCATCAAACCAGTGTGGGTCTACACAGTATCTTCTAAGGTTCTAGGCTTGCTATCTGGGTGTTTGAGAAATTTTACTCTCGGGGTCAAGTATATATGCCAAAAGTAGTATGAGGTCTCCAGTGCCCGGGTTCTGCGTTACTTAAGTTAAAATGGTTAAAGTTTGGGGTCCACTCACTGCAACAACTTCAACCAATCTGTCTGCAGTAAGAAGCAGCTACATCAAGCGGGTGGTGGGCAGATAACACCGTACATAACAGGCAGTTGAGGAGGCTTTGTATTCCCAATCCTCCTACAAAAGTTAGTTGCCCCTAACCTTAACCGCTTGACCACCTTACCTCACTGGTATCCCTGAAAAGCCTAATTTAGTAACCAAACTGTTATAAACAGAGAAAATACTGCCGGACGTGGTAATAGTTTTTAGTACTCCTGTCTGTTTAGTTTTTAACCATTGAATTGAAAGCAAACGGTTTGCGGTTAAACATTACAACTATATTATTATTATTATAAAAATAATAATAGGATTTTAAGATCCTCGAACAGGATAACTTGAATTGCTTTCTTGGTTGATAAGAGAATGGATAAATGCTTTCGGCCCAGACTATAAAAGTATTATATTTGGGATGTTTAAGTTACCACAGTTTAGAGTACACTGTGTACCGTATAAATGTGTAGTTATTAGGTAATTATGTGTGCTCAAATATTGCCAGACTACAGGTGAGTGATAACATTGTTTAAACTAGGCATGTCCACCCTGATAAACCTCCCCAACTATTCAGTTTGAAATCATTGTTTAAATGTTCTTGAGTGGAATGGATTAGAAGCGGTGTGGGGGATTTTTTTTTTCTCAAATGATGCCCCCCCCTCCCCCCCCCACCCCAATGTGGTCGGCAATAATTGTATGTTGTGAATATAAATACACTGACTAGATTATATGTGTACTTGTTATGTGTATATATAAACATAGGCATTAGGTTAACTTGTGCTCTGATTGTAGAATTGACGCAATTGGAAATCAATGCTGAACTTTACTAGCGAAGAAGGTGGTGGTGAATGTATGGAAATCTGTGTAAATAAAGATTCAGATCATGGCAGAACTCTTCTCGTTGGTGTTTTATTTCGCCAGAATAAACAGACGATCCGATTTTATTTACTGAACGAATTGCAGATACAGAAGTGTCAGTTCTTACCCACTTTCTGTGTTAGATGTGTGTCTGGCTTACACAAAGCTGCCCCCGGGACCTCTGAATAGGATGGCATGGTTTACGCAAAGTGTATGTACCAGGGCCACGTTCAGGGTACGTCTTGGCTTATTTCCGTTCAGGGTATGCCTCCGAGTCGTCTCGGAGACGTCTCCAATTTCAGACAGGAGACAAAAAGCCATTGAAAATTGCTGCCATATTCAGGGTTTTCAGGCAATCAGAGCTCTTCTGTTCCGTTGCAAATGGGTGGCCATTTTCGAGGCGACCAACAACTAAGTTGTTCAGACTAGCGTGACATGGGCCTGTATGCATGGAGCAGTGTTAGTGGCGTGTGGTGTTATCCCTCTAACACCGGGTAGCTACCACCGGTTATTGGCGGCGTCAAGAACTATGTCACGCCGTATGCATGGGGGCCTAAACGGTGAGTGTTAGCTAAACGTGAATGTAATTATAGATTTGGGAAATCCCTCAATTCGACAATATGAATAACGCCGCCAATGCGACGGCGGCGTTAATATCGGTTTGAATTTAGGGTTAAATTGATAAAATTTCACTTATTGCGTATTTAATTCTGTAAAATATGATAGCATTGAATAGATTTGGGCCTAATATATAACCACCGATTCGGCGGCGGCGATGTGTGTTTTGTTGATATGCGACAGTATGGATATCGACGTTGAAGCTGGGGTTGCTTGCATTCGTCGATTCGACAATATGAATAACGCCGCCAATGCGGCGGCAGCGTTAATATTGCTTCGAATTTAGGGTTAAATTGATCAAATTTCACTTATTGCGTATTTAATTCTGTCAAATATGATAGCATTGAATAGTTTGGTCTCCATCGTGACACTAACCTAACACTAACACCGATGTAAACCTGCTAGGGGGTAGGTTTACATTCTTCGACTTTAAACGTGCGGTGTTAGGCATAACACTGCTCCATGCATAACAACTTTTCGGTGCTAAACCAGAAATCCCTCCCTAACCGCGGTTTGCCTCGCTAACACCGCTCCATGCATACAGGCTCAGGAATTTCTCCTAGTCGCCTCCGAGGTGCACCCTGAACGCAGCCCTGCTGTCACCTCGTCCTCTAGCCTCCTGGCTAATTTTAGCACTTCCACTTGAAGGGAAGGAAAGGTCAGTGAACATGTTTTTATTAGTTGTATATGTTGGTTGGCTGTTGGGATTTTACGTCCTGGAAACATCTAAGGTCACCAGGATCGGTACTGACTTGCGACGGTGCGCACTCATGGTGACTTTATAGTGCTGCCCCACATGGTGACTTTATAGTGCTGCCCCACCACAAAGGACCAGGAAATAGTTTAATTTGCTATCCGACATTATTTGGCGTGTGACAGAATGGTCCATAAAATCTCATGGTGGGCAGGGTATACATGTCAAGTACTATGTTTTGGCCTTAAAGACTACGGTTTTCGCAATATTATGGTGCTGTCACATTACAACGCTTCTCGCCAATGCGTGTCGACGTATGTGATTATTTTTGCGCAACGTCGGGATACATCAGGAAGCGTTACACGCGCATTAGGCGCATGTTGGTATTTGTTGATCTACGGCGACGGTCGGCAGCGCGCATCAGGGGATCGGCGAAGTTTTGTGCTTGCACAAAACTTTCGACGTGCGACAATGCGCGGGTGCCAACATTATGCTGACGTTCGAGATACGTTAGACGCGCTGGAATAACGTTATGCAAACGCTAGGCACACACCACGCGCACATGAGGCTCATTCCCACACGTTGCGCCAAACTGTTGTTTTGTTTGCTTGTTGTTGTTTTATGTCCTAGCAACATCTAACGTCATATCAGGATGGCGCACCAAACCTTTTTTGTTTTTTTTCTCCCGCGTCGATATACGTTACCACAACGTCAGCCACACGCTACCAATACCTTGTGCTGACACCGACAAGTTTTATGTGTCTCGATGATTAAAAGTGATTTTGCGCATTGGCGGCACGCCGGCAAGATGCATCGTAATGTGACAGCACCATAAGACTACTGTTTTCATTCTTGGGGGTTGACACCTATGAGACTTAATGTTTTGATACATAACCATTGATGTGCTTTCAACCATACACAGACACAAATAAGCTGTCAAAGCACAATAGGCATACCACATAGCTGGTCACATTTACAGTTAGTGACATTAGTCATCAATTGGTAGGCCTATCTCAATTTATTTAGACTAAAATTGGTTTGTCAATGCAAATAGGCAACGAGATGTGATAAGTGCATAAACACACATATGGAGTATTAATAAACCCAAGTCCAGAGTAAGCCTGCCATTGTTTGGTAGTAGAAAATATATATGAATACACATTGTCGCAGGCTTGTGTCAATATATTTAACTATCCATTTGGCGTGTTCCAACACAAGTACAGATTTAATGTGTTAGCGAAAATAGGTACAAGCAATTTTGTTAAATTACACGCATCTTCACATATGAAATGTCAAAATAGAAAAAGACAGGAGACTTCCTTAAACATGGGTACTCACAGGTTCTATTAATGCACATAGATACAGTGTCACACATAAAATACAAACATGGACTTTCCACAGTTTGGGCTCTGGAAAGAAACATGGTCACAGACCCGGTAGTGAAGATACTCAAGAACAGATTTGAAGTACCAAAATATGCTTGGCTTGAATTTTGAATTCTATTACAGTAAGAAGGTTAGTAAGAGAATGATGAAATCGAAATTATGATTACCTACACATTTCACTGCTAAAATTAGGCAGGACGGTTGAGGACCAGGTGAAATAGGATAATTATGTGGTTGACACATGATTGTTGTTTTACTGAGTCCTCAGTCTTGGCTTGTTTTAGTAGGCTACAGCTCCGACCCTCTCAACTCATAATAAGGGTTTTGGATGACCAAAAACATGAAACAAGCAAAGTAGATTATAGATTTGAGTATATAATTTCGAATGGAATAATTGGTAAAAGATTGATTCAGGTGGAAGTACCACCTCTCCCTGTACTAAAACAAATCGATGCTGAGGACTCGGTAAAACAACAATTAGGTGTTAACTGTAGGCGTGCCACAGGTAAGTCTCGCGTAATTCTATGTATAGAAATAAAAACTACATATGTATGGGAAGGATTGGTGTGAATTTATTTTGACGCCCCCCCCCCCGCTGCCGGGGGGGGGGCGTCGCCTCCTAGGCTGTGGAGAGTGCCTGATTGGCTGGCTGTGGGAGGCCCAGTTCCCTGCACCCCCATGCCCCACCTGACGACACTAGCCTCACTTTGATATTGATTATTCTAGACACTGCCCCAGACACACTGGGCAGGACACTCTACTCCTGACTCTTGAGTGAGACACACTCTCTCTTGGGCAGGTACCCAGACACTCTGTCTTATGCTACCACCTTTCATATACAAACTGGGCTGTGTGCAACAACCATGGGACTCCGGTTCAATGGGCTGTAGGCACTGATTCATAGACATACTAAAGAGGTAATGAGACTCTGTGTGGACCAGGGGTCAGGGTGATAGGTCACTAGTAGGTGAACAGGACTTGATGCCAAATAAAGCACAACTTCTTCATTGTCAATCTTGCGTGACCTGTCTTCCCTTTCTTCCTTATGAGTTTGTTTGAGAGGGGCATCAGGTGTGAACTGACAGACAGTTGTCGGAATGCACATGGGAAGAGTTTTGTGGTATCTCTGGGGCTCTGACGGCCAGGGCATCCCAGAAATATTATACATGGAAGGGATTCAGGTTCAAATATCGCCTGGATAGCTCAGTTTGTAGAACACCGGTCTGTACATGGAAGGGATTCAGGTTCAAATACCGCCTGGATAGCTCAGTTGATAGAATACAACTCTGAGAGTGAAGGAAGTGCAGGTTTGAACATAGCAGACAGTTGATGATGTCGAACACGTTAAGTGTGTGATGAGGTGTGTAGTTCCAGGTTTGCGTAGACAGTTATGAAGACATTGTTAATTTGCTTCTGAAGGAATAACCAGGCATGAGTGGTTCAAGGAGGTTCTAGACAATTCTTCAAGTGGGTCTATAACTTCCGCTTGCTTTCATCATTGGTTTGTTCACAGAAGAATTGCAATCAGAATGAGAAGGCCGAGGCTTGCTCCTCCACTAAGCAAACTTGGTCCACCGGATGTTGGATCTCCTATGAATAAATTAAGTACAAGAGCGACAATCCAATTGCTGAGTGGGTAAATGAAATGATATAATACACATCTTTTTCTCTGTCTCTCGCTTGTTTATTTTTTTAGTAAAAGCCTCAAACACCAAAAGAGAACAAAAAGAAGAGGATGATGATCAAAATGAATGCAGCAAGAATATCATCATTCACAGAGTCCCTGAGAATGAAGGGGAACGCATGGAGGAAACGGTTGGTGAAATTCTCAAATCGGGTGGCTGTGCGTTTGACTGGACTGTGATCATCAAGGCATACCGGCTGGGGAGAAAGCACAAGAAATCGCTAGCTACAACTGATGATAATGAAAACAAGGACGAGTACAGTGAGGAAGAGAATACCAATGGGGATGCACTGAAACCAAGGCCCAGAAGTATCAAAATCCCCATGCAAAACAGGTGACAATGCAAGGAACTATATCGAGCAAAAAATAAAATCAATGAAGACCAAAAATATGGGCGAACAACATGCGTCCCGATAGCACTGGAGATGACTTACTGCAGGAACGCACAGTCCAGCAAATGTATGTGCTTGCAAAAAAACATCCTGGAGTTAAAGTGGTCAAGATGTGTGGAAAAAACATTCTGATTAATGGCAGGTTCTACAGGCCTGAGCAGTTCCACAACATTGAATTCAAAGAAATAAACCCAGAAAATGCTGCGACTAAAGAATTTGAGTGGGGAACCTCATTCCAAGGGCACAATGCCCCACGAAGTAATTTCTTCAAATGCATGACCAAGAACAAAGCAGGCACTAAGACATTCTCCAGCGTGGAGCAATACTATTGCTCCGTAATGCCGGGCTTCTATGAAACACAACGACTGATCGAGCATACTGAAAACCCCTACACCATCAAAGCAATCTTCAAGAAGATCTGGAGATCAGATGAATGGAATCGCCAGAATGAAGCAGTCCTAGAGGATATAATAAAGGCCAAATTTGAGCAGAACCCAAACTTAAAGGACAAGCTAATGAGCTATAAGGGTGATGTGTTCAGAGAGTGTACTAAATGCCCATTCTGGGGCTCAGGCAGGTACCTCAAGCAGGCTAGTGAATGAAAAGTAGAACTACCTGGATACAAGAATAGAGTGGGAGGCATTATAAAAAAGATTAGAGACTCTTACAAGTAATGCCTGCTGTTTAATGCAAACTTGATTAAACTAATAAGAGAATAACGGGGGGGAAACAAAAACAAACAAAAATACATTTTAAAGGAAGTCACGAGATAGCACACATTCAGTGGTACATTAAGGTACCCCAAAGCACCATGAAAAATATATTACTTTTAAAAGAACCAAATAATGTACATCTAAAAGTAGAAATGCAAAGTTATAACATAAAAGATATAATGAATATACAAACTCACACATATAAATAAGAATAGGATGACTACAACAGATAAAACAACTCAACATTGAATAATGTATGGTATCTGGGTGTGTGCATAACATAATTATACCAAATTAATACTGTGAGGATGTCCAAGGTGGCGCTCATCATAGAACCACCCCACCTGTTTCTCTCCATAGGCAGATGGGGGTGTGTGAAATCCTAGGGACTGTACAGCTGACACACCACACTCTTGTGACTTACAAACGGCACAGCAACTGAAGTGCCATATGGTAAAAGTCTCTATTCAGGTGACTGGTAATAAACAACACTTACCTAGCCTGAACACTAAACAAATAACAAACTAAGTGAAAGAAACAACAACAAAAATACATAAAGAATGAAAGAAAGAAACAAATAAAGAAAGAAAATATAATAATGAGTATGTTAGCAAGTATCGAAAACAGACTAGGCAGGGGGTTGCACATAGCACACTTAAACTGTCTAAGTCTTACCAGCAAAATTGACTTAATTAAGCTACACATAAAGTATGATAAATTGGATGAATTAACTTTATCAGAAACGTGGCTCAATAAAAATCACAAGAAGCAGGCATACAACCTGGAGGGGTATGAATTATTCAGATTAGATAGAGAATCTACAGGAGAGGTGGAAATGTCAAATGAGGAGGGGGAGTGGCCATATATGTAAATAGCAAGCACCAGGTTATAGAAAACAAACTGAGTGAATACAACACATCAACCGATGACATAGAAATTATGTGGGTCTAATTGAAAATAGCAAGCAAATCAACATAGCGGTAGCCTCAGTATATAGGCCACAAAGGGGTAATGTAAATAAATTTATAGACCACCTAGAAGAGGCAATTGAAAATATCACAAGAAACAAGACATGGCCAGGCACCCACCTGTGCTGGGTGCCTGGCCATGCCGGCATACAAGGAAACGAACGAGCTGATTGGGCTGCGAAGAAAGCCCTGAACTGTGTCTGATCCCCCACTCTGATCTGAAACCACTAATAGCCACCCACATAAAATCCAAATGGCAACATGAGTGGGATGAAAACATTAATAAACTTAAAGAAATTGAACCATCTGTGGGAAAGCCACCACAGACTCATGCGGGAGGTCGGTGGGACCAAGTGGTCCTTAGCCGCTGCCATATTGGCCACTCGTGGCTTACACATGCTTTTCTACTCAAGGGGGAACCTCCCCCTGAATGTATTGGGTGTCAGTCCCCGCTGACACTCAACACATTTTACTAAGTTGCGTTGATTTTTTGGCCCTGCGCCAACAGTTCTACACTGCAGACAGTATGTATGACCTTTTTACTAAGGTAAAACAGGAAAACATTTTAGCCTTTTTGAGGGCAGCTGGACTGTACCACCTCATAGAGTTTACTAAATAGATTCTATCAATTATTAATAAAACTTTTCTTTTTCTATGGGAATTTGTTTCCCTTGACCACAAATATACGATTGTGAGCTTTCTAATTTAACGAGTGTCTATTGGCACATAATTGATTGTCTGCTTTTACATGTAAAAGCGATGGTTTGAACAAAAAACAAACATTTCTCGCCGTGAATATGGCCTATGCTGCGTCACGGCGTAAAGCAACCACCAATCAATCAATCAGAAACAAGAATATAGATGGATTTATCTTGGGAGATATGAATATAGACTATAGTCAAAAAAATTAGGATCAAGAACAAATGAAATTATTAGTAAAGCAAATGGGCCTACAGCAACTGATAGAAGAAAAGACAAGACTGGCAGACACCAGCTCTACTCTAGGCCTAATTTTGACAAACAGTGTACATATCATGAAAAAGGGCATGAGACCATGGGGGATAAGTGACCATGAATTGGCCCACAATTTCGAATTGTGGTTGATCCGGCAGAGGAAGCCTGAGACGCTCACATCACTAAGCGGTGCATGCGCCTCCCCCCCTACCTCCTCCACTTACACCGCGTGACCCGCATTCAGTCTCCGATTTCAAAGGGGATTGTTTTATCCCACATGTCCGCTTCCACCCACGCACACCCATGCCACAAAGCTTTCGGAAGCAATTAAAAAAGTCACCTACGTCACACAGCAGGATGCAGCGAACACGCCGAGCTATAAATCCGAGGGGCCGACTGGCGAAGCGCGCCACCAAGAGAGGAATGGCGGTGCCCCAGGCCGACCCGAGCCACTCCTTCACGTCGCAAGATGGCGGGCCATCCCCACAGCCCCCCTCGGCACTGACTAGGCAGTCGGCCCATGCGAGGAAGCCGTCGGCCAGGTCGAAGCAGGCCGACAGAATGGTGAGGATGCAGGCCTCCAGCGACACCATCGAGAAGCGCTGGGATGCGTTGGAGACACACGCCGCCCAGCAGAGGAAGGAAATGGTGGCGCAGAGCAAAGTGCTCACGGAAGCCACTGCCGAACTGGCGGCTGCCACAGCCAAAACACACCACCTCGAAGCCACCCGGTCGCCGTCCGTCTCCCGCACGCCACCGGCATGGCGCCGGCATATATCAGCAGACCGACCCCGCACCAGGACGCTATCACCATCGTCCCCGGGCGCCGCCCCCGCCAGAGGTCGTACCAGCACACAGACAGGCCGCGATGTCCGACATGTGAGCGCGGCGAGTGTATGGTCCTCGCCCTCTCCATCGCCACAACACCGGAGCGAGTGCCATTACGAGACACACCAAGCGGCCCGTGCTCCCGGCCGCGCTACGGGAGGCCGACAACACCACACTGACGACGACGCGTACGGCAGAGGTGCCCGCTCCACGACCGAGGAGCCGGTCCGGCTGATCGTGGCGGCGGCGGACGGCAAGACCAACACCAGGAAAAAAGGTATCCCTTCAAAGTATTTATTCCCATACGATCTGGTCAAGCGGCGCGACGAAGGGAAATCTATCAAAAAAGGGGAGACGACCCAGGAGGAATATACATTAGGCCTGAAGCGCCTCGAGTACCAGCGGGCATTCCCCGCTGGCGCCCTGGAGGACCTATCCCGCCACCAGAAGATGGTGGCCCAGGATAACTGCTCCCTGTGCTGGCCGGTCGTACGGCGGTACTCGGAGGAGATTTTCACGAGGATCGCAGACGGGCGGCTTCCCGACGGATGGCTGGATATGGCTGCCGTAAACACGCGCTACGTGGGGCTGACAACACCACACTGACGACGACGCGTACGGCAGAGGTGCCTGCTCCACGGCCGAGGATGCGGTCCAGCTGATAATGGCGGCGGTGGACAGCAAGACCAACACCAGAGAAAAAGGTATCCCTACAAAGTATTTATTCCCATACGATCTGGTCGAGCGGAGCGACGAATGGAAATCTATAAAAGAAAAGGGGAGACGCCCCGGTAGGAATATACATTAGGCCTGAAGCGCCTCGAGTACCAGCGGGCATTCCCGGCTGGTGCCCTGGAGGACCTATCCCGCCACCAGGAGATGGTGGCCCAGGATAACTGCTCCCTGTCCTGGCCGGTCATATGGCGGTACTCGGAGGAGATTTTCATGAGGATCGCAGACGGGCGGCTTCCCAACAGATGGATGGATATGGCTGCCGTAAACACCTTACGGTTCAAGATTATCGCAATGCGGGACACACCTGTGCCACCACCGTGAGCTTGGCCGAACACCAGCACGGCAGGCAGCAACAGCAAAAAGCGGGGGCAGACCTCCGCAGCCACTACGACAAGGCAGCGATGGGTGCGCCCTGCCCAGCGTGGAATAAGGATCCCGGATCGTGCAACAAGGCGGCCAAGGGGGAATCCCACAGCACGGGCGCCCAAAAACTCGCCCACGTGTGCGGGTACTGCGCCAACGTGAGGAGGATTGTCATAAACCACACAGAGGCCAGCTGCTACTCGAAGAAGTCCAGGGACAGGCCTGGTAAGAAATCGCAGTTAGATTTTTTAGAGCACCGGCAGGCCGCTGAAAGACCCCCGCCCCGCCATGCCATTGAAGACGACTCCCATGCCTGTCCCCCGACTCCACGTGAGCGCCCCAGCGACGCCCCACTATTTGTTGACATTATTGTGGAGCTGTGTGGCTTCCCCCCAGACATTCCCTCAGCCCGGGCGCCCCTGGGAATGATGTCATGACCACAGCTGGTTCCCGGCGATACGGCCCCGTACGCTCACAGCGGACACGCCGGAACAAGCGAGGGAGCGCCGGCCCCATGACGTCACGCCGTCTGCTGAGGCTGGTTCCTGATTGGCCCATCCCCCGATAGCCGCCGGTTACCAGGCCACCTGGATGGTAAACATAAACATTGATCGCGGAGGCCCCGACCCCTCGGCACACTCGCCAACATACAGCAGCTTTGCCGAACACGCCCGCGCCATCCACAATGCCTCCACGCCGATGGTGGCATGCCCCATAACCCCCTGTGCACTGTGTAACGTGACCGCGGCGGCCCAGCCCAGCGGCTTCGACGCGGGCGAGCCGGTCGAGCAGGTCATCGACCTCACGCTACAGGAATCGCTGGCGGCCGCCTCGGTCTGCAGTCCGTCGCCAGTCGGCCACCCTTGACGGGTTCTGGCCCATCTTGTCGGGGGAGGGTTGGGCCGGGTACCCCGACTATGCGGCGGCCTACACGGCGGCCCGGAACTCGGCCCTTCCTAACTACTTGGCCACCCGAGTTCCGGTCCCCTCCGACCTGAGCATCCCCACATGGCGTGACATGCTCCAAGGGCACCACGATGTGCTCCTGGCCGACCACCTCGAATTCGGGTTCCCGGCAAACTACACCGCCGCCGGCTCCCCGAACCCCACCTTCCGGAACCATCGGGAAGACCCCGACTACACCCACCACATTACGGCGTACACGGAGGAAGAGCTCCGTAAAGGCACTCTGCTGGGATCCTTCGCGGTGCCCCCCTTCACCCCGTGGGTGCAGTGTAGCCCCATAATGACTCGCCCCAAGTCCACCCATGGGAAGTGTCGAATCATCGTGGACCTCTCCTATCCCCCCGGACCTGGGGCACCCCTATGTCTACAAGCTCCCGGTGGCCTCAGACATGGGCCACCGCATGTCGCTCGAGGGCGGAGGCGCATTCTGCTGGTCCGCGGACGTGTCCCGGGGCTACTGACAGCTTCGAGCGGACCCCTGTTGAGCTTGCTCTTCTGGACATTGCACTGCCCTTCGGCTGCCGCACATCGGGCGCGGCCTGTGTCCACGTCACCGTGGCGGTGTCCTGGATGCTCCAGCAGTGTGGATTCTTCAGCCTTGTCTACATGGATGACTTTGTCGGCTGTGAGGTGTCCTTCCTGGACGAGATGCGTGCCTTCGATGACCTCCGCGAGATCTGTGCCGCGCTCGGGCTGCCCTCGCCCCTGACAAGTTCTGCCCCCCCAACCGTGAGGCTGGTCTGGCTGGGGATAGAGCTCGACACGGAGGCTCTGGTCCTCCGCATTCCTGACCAGAAACTTGAGGTCATTGGCGATTGCGAGTGCTGGCTCGCGCGGCCGACCCTCATGAGGAAGTTCCTCCAAAGGCTCGTGGGCCACCTTTCATACATAAGTACCTGCATGCCGGCGGCCAGGAAATTCATGTGCTGAATCCTCCATAGCTTACGGGCTCACCTTCACCGCAAGCTTCCCTCCCCTGCCTCAGTCGCGGAAGCCCTCCCCGGGGCCCGATCCTGGGTTCGGGAGGCGGGAAGGGACATCAGCCCCCTTCAATGCCCTATTCACGGAGTGGGTGAGGAAGGGCGGCAAGAAACTCTTCACCATCCCAGTGAGGAGGGCCCTCGCTATCATCCCCGAGATGATCCCCGGAATCCATGCCCACATGTGCTCCCGGGAGGCCTCCGCATCCGCATCTCTTCTTCCAAGACCATCTGCACACCGGCGCAGGTGGTGTCGCTCTTCATCCCCGCACTTTCCAGATCGCCCATGTGCCCCGTCCGCACCTGGGAAAGGGCGGTCTCCCTGGTGCCTGCTCCAGGCGACGCCCCGGATTTCCTTTGCCCGTGCAGGAACGCATCTAACCCCCCCCCCCCCCGCGACATCAGCCCCCTGCTCCGGGGCACCCTCATGGCTTCTGGCATCCCGGAGGCTGCCAGGTAACCCTCCACGGCCTTTGCAGGGGCGCTGCCAGGCCTGCTCCTCCAGGGGGGGTGGACCTCTCCGCCATTATGGCCCAGGGGAGTCCAACGCAGTGTACGCGTACGTTCCCAGGGTCGTGCCCGCGGACGCCCCGGAGCCTTGGCTTTATGCTTTGGGTCGGCTCCCGGGCCTACCTTCTCGGGCTCCCAGGTCCTCCCTCTACCATCAGCTGACGTTGATGAGGTGGACTGAACCGAAACCTCAAACAACATTCAATCATTAACCTTTAAATTAAACCTTTGTACACTTTATATTGTTGTATTTGAATAAACCCCCTTTCTCCCACACCAGTCTCAGGCTTCCTCTGTCTGAATTGGCCCATAATTTCGAATTTTGGTTGATCCGGTGGAGGAAGCCTGAGATGCTCACATCACTAAGCGGCGCATGCGCCTCCCCCCTCCCTCCTCCACTTACACCGCGTGACCCACATTCGGGCTCCGATTTCAAAGTGGATTGCTTTACCACGCCCACCTACCCTCTTTATTACTCGCCACTTCGTGGGGGTCGGCTCCCGGGCCTACCTCCTCGGGCTCCCAGGTCCTCCCTCTACCATCAGCTGACATTGAGCAGGTGGACTGAACCCACACCTCAAAAGACATTTAATCATTAACCTTTAAATTAAACCTTTGTACCCTTTATATGGTTGTATTTGAATAAACCCCCTTTCTCCCACACCAGGCTCAGACTTCCTCTGTCCGAATCAGTCTAGGCAACTAGAAAAAAATCACAGTGAAGCACAAGATCGAAGTCAAACTAGGTAGGTCCTACAAATCCTATGATGTTTTTGAATTCACACAGCAGATGCAGGGAACAGATTGGTCAAATGTAATGGACTCTAGGGACCCAAATCAGAAATGGGAAAATGTTTTAAGTAGGATTCAAGAATTAATGGATAAAATGTGTCCAATTAAGACAATCAAGATGAGGGACAACCAGGACCCATGGATAGGTGAGGAAATAATAGATAGTATCAAATTGAAGAGGAAATTTGAAGAGAAGGCTAGAATCACAAATAAGATAGATGACATCAACAACTACAAAACTGCGAAAAGAAAAACCCTACCGCTAGTCAGACAGGCAAAGACCACTTACATTGAAGAACAAGATAATAAATCAGGTAATGACTCCAAGAAGTTCTGGAAAAATGTAGAGATGGCATTACCAGAAGATAAGGAGAAAAGCAAAATAGTGCTAAATCATATCCAAAGAGAGAGCACCTAATAGACTAACTAAACACTTCACAGAGATAGGAACAAAGTTAGCAGAACAATTCAGAGGAAGCTGGGAATACACAGGTGATGTAGTTGAAAATAGTACAGAGACAGCAAGAGTAAAAGAGAATGAAGTGATTAGACTAGTTAAGAGAATAGATCTAGGAAAGTCATCAGGAATACAGAACCTACAAGCCAGAATAATTAAAGATGCTATCCTAGCCATACCAAATGGGTATTTTTCCCATGGCCTGGAAGCAGGCTACAGTGGTACCAATACACAAGGGTGGAGACAAAGGGGACATGGGCAACTACCACCCCATATCACTCCTACCTCTGCCAGGCAAGCTGATAGAGAAATTAATGTACAAGCACATCATGAAACATATAGATAGTGAGGAAATACTAAATGACAATCGGGGAGGGTTCAGAAAGGGATTCTCCACAACAAAAACTATATCCAATCTAACAAACGACATACTGAGAGGTATGAATGAAGGTGAACAGACAACTGCCACATTCATAGATTTTATCAAGACATTTGAGACAGTGAATACACTGATAAAAAAGCTAGAAAGAGTAGGAATAAGAGGAAGAACACTAGACTGGATATGGAATTACATCAGTGAGAGAAGTCAGAGAACAAAAGTTAATGGCAAAACATCAGAAAGTATACAGGTAACCCATGGAGTCCCTCAAGGTTCAGTATTAGGCTCACTCCTCTTCATCATTTACATCAATGATCTGGAGAAGTCCTTAGAGGGAATCAAATTCCAACTATATGCTGATGACAGCGTGATATACACAACAATCAATAGCAAAAAAAGAGAACAGAGATAAGCTAAATGAGAAACTAGTAGCTTTAGATAACTGGTGTAACTCCAACAAGATTTCCACAAACCACAAGAAGTCGAAGGTCCTAGTGTTTGGCAGGGGGGAAATCAACTATGGCAATGAGGAGCCAATAATTTTGGGAGGAAAAGTTCTTGATTATCAGACCAACTACAGATATCTAGAGATGAATCTTGATAGGAAACTAAACTACAATGATAACATAAAAGAAGTTATCAAGAAGGCAAACCACAAAATCTGGATATTAGCGAATACCAGAAAATACCTAACTACAAATATGGCTATTAAAATCTATAAAGGTATGATACTACCATACTTCGACTATGGTGATGTAATATATATGGGGGGTAACAAAAATATGTTGGATACACTACAAAGACTACAAAATAGAGCACTTAGATATGTCTGAAGGTGGAACATAAACACCCAACTGATGATCTCCATAGGAAAGCAAGAGTCAACACACTAAATGACAGGAGAAAAAAACATCTCAAAATAGCAGCATCCAGGGAGACAATGAAGCCTGGGAGGGTGCAGGTTACAAAAAAGTCAACAAGAGGTAGTGATGGCCCCAGACTGATAAGAAACAGAGCCAAAAACAGATCATATGAGAGGAGTACCGAGTACATGAAGGCAAGGGAATGGAATACACTGGGAGTAGAAGAAAGAAGTACAGGGACAATAGAAACATATAAAACATTAATCAAAAGAGAGCAAAATGCACTGCTAGACTAATGACAACAACAAATAAAATGAATTACAAAAGAAAAAGAAAGATAGATAAATAAATAAATAGAAAATACACTGATAATTCAAGCAAAGTTTTACATACAAAAGGTAAAATTTTAACTTAAAATCAAAACCTAATGACCACTGACACAGCAAGGTGAAGACATTCAGAGAAATTAACTATTGGTAACCAAACAATTATCCGATTGTAGAACGAAAAACTCACAGAGGTTTGGGGGATGTGGGAGAATGCTTACAAACAGAAAGAATACATGCAGTAGTTAGCTACACAACAACTGAAAGTGATAAAAAGAAGGGGAGCCACAAGGAGGTCTCTCCAATCCCAACTTCAAGAGAGTTCAGAGGACCAGGAGGTGTTCCTCTTACACAGCTTCTCGTTGGTGAGATTTCAAAGGCTCACCTGACAATCGGGGATAGAACAGTAGTGGAAAATGTCTATGTCATGAAAGGACAGGAAGACAACTTCCTAAGCAAAAATGCCTGCGAAAAGCTCAAGCTTCTAAAGCCAGGCGTTCAGATGATACCAGACTTGCATGCCGAGTTCCCACAACTCTTCGGAGGACTCGGATGCTTGAAAAACAGCCATAGAATTTCACTTCTACCGGATGCTCTCCCTGTGTGCCTCTATACGGCAAGGAAAGTACCACACCCTCTTCTAGAACAGGTGGAAAACGAACTGAAGTTCATGCAGAAGCAAGGGATCATCTCTCCAGTCCTTTCGAGGGCGTGGGTTCGATCCCACCGCTGTCACCATGTTGTACTGACTTGTCTGGTAGCAATGTTAGTAGTTAACCTTTATTGGTTCTCACAGTCAACACCAGGTGGCAGCACCACACTGTAGTATGCTAATACTACATCTAGCGGCGAAAACAAGTCATTAGATGTAACCGTTATGGGCAGCATAAATACACCCATCACAAACAAACAAAAAAAAAAACCCCAAAACTATCCTTATTCTTCAGAACAAATCTTTTGGGGTTTTTGGTCATAACACATTCAGGTGATTTATTTTTTTAGATACAATTTTGTTATTAAGTAGGCCTAATATTTAACGCAATATAGCATGAAGATAACATAGGCTGAGGTGGGTGCAGGCTAACTCTGTATGCCTATGCGTGTGTGTAATGGGGTCATGGATATAGTATCACTGGAAATTAATGCTGATACCGGCATATAAAGAGAGTTGATATAAAAAGTAAGGACTAACTTCTACATAATATTTGTATTAATCTGATAGCATTTGCTTGCATCATTTGAAGTCACCAAGGTAAAAGTTAGCTCAGTTGGTAGAATACTCTTTAATTATGGGTAATTTAATTAATTGCCTTTAATTAAGTTGAACTATGAAGAAATCATACCTTCAAATATGTTTATTAGTTTTTTTTACAATTGTTATAGAATTTACCCATTCAGTAGGTTCATTCTGTTTGACGATTACACCCATTTTCACCATGCATTTTAGTTCGTCATGCACCTTATTTTGAATCGCGTACGCTATCCTCCTTGGTGGGTCAACAACAGGTTGTACAGATTTGTCAATATGGATGACAGCATTCGATTTTATCAGGCCTAAACCTTGAAAAACATCTTTGTATTTGCTTACCAGATCATCGGCTTGCGGGCTGTGGACGTTGTTCGGGGTGGAAATGTTTGTTGGTGCGCCAGAGTTCACCTCGTCAACTCGTGCCAACAAGTTTAGCACAACACAAGCCTGTTTATCCAAGGTAGGTTGACAGTCCCACCCCACTTTGAATGTAAAGTTTCTGCCATCGATCTTGATCGAAGCCTCGCTGTCGGGAGTGATCCGATGCCCCGAAAATGTCACGAGTGAACACTTGGTGTTCGTCAGCCGCACCGATACGACCCTGTCGAAGATGTTCCTTGGAAGAATATTCGCCTCCGATCCTGTGTCGAGCTTGAACTTGACTGGATGACCGTTCACTGAGACGGTCACATACCAGAGTTTGGCTTCTTGTTCGGTGCTGTGCTCGATGGCACTGACAAACAGATCCTTCATCAACATATCATGACATAGATGAAAACAAACCAAGTGGAATAGATGGAATCCTCACAAAAATACTAAAAGAGGCACTCCAAGCCATCCCAGATACCATGGTCGACCTGTTCAACATATCATTTGAGCAGGGGCACTTCATCACAGCATGGAAGATGGCAACCATCACCCCCATCTACAAAAGTGGTGAGAAACAAAACATGGGGAACTATAGACCAATATCAATCTTGCAAACACCAGGCAAGCTAATTGAACAAATATTCCACAGGCATATAAATGAGCACCTGGAAAAAAACAAGATACTAAACAAGAGGCAAGGAGGTTTCAGAAAACAACACTCCACATCAAAAACAATAGCAAACCTAACAAGTGATGTGCTGGCATCATTGAACCAAAAGAAATTAGTTGGATCAGGCTTCATCGACTTCAGCAAAGCCTTTGACACTGTAGACCACAGCATATTAATAAGAAAATTAAACAACATGGGCATTAAATCCAAATCAATAAACTGGGTAAAATGCTACCTAAGCAACAGACAGCAAAAAACTAAAGTAAATGGTACACTCTCAGACCAGCAAACTGTCACCTGTGGTGTACCCCAAGGATCTGTCCTGGGACCACTACTATTTATACTATACATAAATGATCTAGAAAAATGGCTGGAGACATAATGTCTCCAGCTATATGCAGATGACACTGTCATATACGCAGAAGGAAGCACAGTAGAGGAGGTAGCAACCAAACTGAACAACCTCCTGCTAAAGCTGGACAGCTGGTGTGAATCCAATAAAATAACCTATATGAAACTATATGACACAAGATATGTCAATAAAGATCTTCAAAGGTATGGTACTCCCCTACTTTGACTATGGGGATGTAATCTACATGGGTGCTAAAAAAGAGCTACGTACAAAACTGCAGATACTACAAAATAGGGCCCTGAAAATCTGCCTGAAAGTAGACAAACTACACCCCACTTATGACCTACACAAAAGAACTAAACTAAAGCTACTAGAGAACAGAAGGATAATCCACCTAAAAACATTAGCATATGGATATAGCCAAGACATTAAGGGTCTAACCCACCCACTAAGGGAGACCAGAGCAAGCAAGGCACCACTACTAAGGCAGACCAGAAGCCAGATCAAAGCCCATGAAAGGAGCACACTGGAAATGGCCGCCAAGGCATGGAATGCGCAAACGGTGAAAGAAAGACAAATCCCTAACCTAAAAACATACAAAGAATATCTGTGCAAAATAAAAACTGGGAACCCCAACTGAACTACACCAAAAGGGGGCAGGTGATATGTCACGGCCCACCAACTGGACAGCCCAGGGCGGGAAAACCAGAAATATAAAAGCCAGATAACATGTCCAACAACAATATAAATCAAATCAAATCCAAACAAACATAACTCAACCACCTATTACGTACAAGCCTATGGACATGTAAATAAAATAGGCTAGTATAGAATTAAGTAGAAAAAAGTGGAAAACTCTTCCCAAGAAAACCCCCAAACACTAACATAGAACCTTAAGAAAACAACTAACATAGTAATAAGAATAGAACAAAAATACAATGCCAAGAGGGCCCCAAAAAAACTAACATAGGCTACTATGCATACCAATAAACTATCTACCTGCTACTGAAATGTAGGCAATCAAATAACTTATCAGCAACTACTGTATGGTAAGACAACATCAACACTACAGCTGGCCAGCATTGAAAACAAGCCTGGGTACCCAGGCTTACATGCTGTGGACAGTATAAATACAGCCTCAATAACAAAAAATCTTTTTAAAACATTGACTTCTGCCTGATCTGTTCCGCATTGTGAGGGTCGGGTTCTTCCATGGTCAACGCATTGACTCTGCCAAGTTTGCTCCAGCAAACCTTCCCGAAGTGCCCGACCTTCTTGCAGGCAACGCAAGTCTTGCTCCTTGCCAGGCAGACGTCAGTGTTCGTAACCACAGTTTTGACATTGAATTTTGAATTCGCCTGCACCGGTGTTGTTTCCGGCCTTCCAAAATGGCAATTTCCAAGATGACGGCCCAGCCGGACGAACCACCGGTGCACCGGTACGCGTATTTGCATATCTGTCCAGAAAAGCAATTTCTTTTGCCTCCACGTCCGATTTCTTTTCCTCCAACTGGTCAGCACTGAATTCACTGAGCTCGCACATGTTAATGCACTTTTCAAGTATGAGATCGGCCGCTTGAAGCATTTTGTTTCTCAACGTCATGTTCTTGACTCCAGCAACTAAACGATCATGCAACAGCGATTCTTCAATCGGCCCATATTCACAATCTTTCACTCTGTCCCTGAGGGCCGTGATATATGTAGACATGTTTTCACTGGCTTGATTATGTGAGTTGAAATGGTAATGTATTATTAAATTTGATTTACCGGTAGAGTACGCTTCAAATGCCTCCGTCAGCGGCCCGATCTTGTCCTGCTTGGCAAGTGTAATGGCCATGTTGGCAAAGACTTTCTGGGCTTCTTCGCACCGACATGAAGGAAGATGCAGCATTTCACTCGTTCTGTTTTTGTGACGACTCCTGAAGCATGGCATATATGTTATATGCTCTGATCCCTGTTTTCCAGTTCGATCGTGGGTTGTTGCAGAGGATGAGCTAACCTGGCGGGCTAAGGCCAGTCAGTGTGTTAGCAGGCGGCATTGTCCTTATCTGACACCATGTGAAAGTACAAAGTCTGAACACTTTGACTTCTGGATACTGAATGCTTTATTCACCATGCAGCGGTTTGAACCGCCAGCACCCTACCTCTGACGTCATCTCATTTACATATTCCTTTGTTCTCCCACTCGTGCCTGGATGTCTTTTACTCATATATTACATTAGCGGCCTGATTTCCCAGTGGGGCAGCACTATAAAGTCGCCATGAGTGCGCACTGTCACAAGTCGGTACCCGTCCTGATATGACCTTAGATGTTGCTAGGACATAAAACAACACATAAACAAACAATTAAACTAGGGAAATTTCTATTGCAGATAATTGTTCTTCCTGATCCCAAGGCTCCTTGCCTTATTCTGGTGATTTTGAGTGGCAGGCGCAGGGTAGTCAACACGTTGCTTTGACTCGGCCGGGGATACAGGAGGTGGGTGCTCAACTTATTCGGCCATCTTTTTTTTGGTAGATTAGTTGATTAAGCAGGGGAAATTTCAATCGTGGCCGATTGGTCTTCCTCATTCCACTGCTCCTTGTCCTATCCTAATAATGCCAAGCGCCTGGCTAGGAAGCGACAAGTATACATTTTTACGTCATTGGTTTGACTCGACCACTGCAGTGTTCGAACCCACGATCCCACGATCTACCAGAATGGGAGACGGAGACTTTAACTCATTTGGCCACCCCGTTTGGTGATCGTCTGTTAATGCAGGTGGCGTCCTCATTAGATTATGTAAGTGGCTTGGTTTGGTTTATAAGGATTTTGCGGCCCAATAACATCTAGTCATATCACGACGGATGCAGACTTGTGGCAGTGCGCACTAATGGCGACTACACAGTGCTGCCCCACTGGAGCATCGTATTCCAGCACCATGACCCAATATCCAATTCAGTCACACTAAGTCCTTGCATGTCCTATTTGACTTGGCTGGGGATTGATGAGTCCACGATCTCTCACGTGGGAACTCTGGTGGTTAAAGCCAATCTTTATATGAGTTGAGTTAGAAGGATAATCTACCATCGAATGAGTTGTGATATTAAGAAACTTTAAAAAAAGAAATTCTAATGCAATTTTAAATCACATTTAAAATACCGTTTTCTACTAGGACATCCTACCTTTAAATCAGTTCTCATTCAAGGACAACGTACCATTAAATATGTTATGATACAAGCACAAAATCCCCTTAAACAATAAACTATGATACAGGGACTTGATATACAAAGACTTACTTACAAATAAATTGTGTCACAAAAAAAATCTAGCTTTAAATAACTTGAGATGAGAAAAAAAAGGACTTACCATATTGGAGTGTAAGATGCATATCCCCGCTGCCCTCGGAGTTGATAGCCTGGATACGGAACTGTTTCTGTCTACCTCGATCAAAATGAACTTTCGCAATTGTGAGTGTGGAGAGTACGCCCTCAAACTGCTCCTGAAGGGTTGAAAAAAAATGCAAAACCATTTTTTTACCGATTTAGATTTACTCCATGATTACGTAATGAATATAATAAACAACCCATGTAGTTAGAGTGCCCTTACTAACTGGAGCCAGTCTAACGCACTGCACAATAAAACCATAGTTACAACCTGGTTAATATGTCAGGATGCACACATTTAATTTATCAGAAAGGTGGACAACTCAATCTTAAACAGTTGAGTGTTATGAATAAATTTAATATTTTTAAAGATTTGATACATTTATTACATCTGTAGTGAAATATGCCACACTTATGGACCACCATGCCAACCCAATGATCTGTTGTGATGTTATTGATCTCTATTTTGTCTCTTCACACAACATAGTGCCTTATTTTCCTGGAGGTATTTATTTTAGTTGCTAATATTCGAAATTATTCAATACAAGTATCTTGGTTTGGTTAGTAGTGCAAGAGAAGTTTGGGTGTTGCGGGAGGGTGTAGTGGTACTATGGTTAATGGTTAGATGTAGTTGGCTGTGGGTCGGACGATGGCAATCCTCATGGTGGGTGGGAGGACAGCAGCTGGATGTCCAGCAGGGAGGCGACCAGATGGGATGGCCGAGTGAGTAGAGCGTCTGTCTTCTGTTTTGGTAGATCTGACCCTGGTCGAGTCAAACTAATGACTTAATAATTGATACTTGTCACTTCCTAGCCAGGCGCGCTCAGCATTATTAGGATAGGGTAAGGACTCACAGTCTATCAGAACAGCACACCATCGGGACAAGTGGAGAACCATTGCATCCAACCCTCGACTAGAGGACGGAACTATTGATTGATTGATTGAAGGACTCAGGTCATGGGGCTGGCAGCCTGGTATCCCATTGAGGCAGCACTATAAAGTCGCTGTGAGTGCGCACTTTCACAAGTCGTTATCCATCCTGATATGACCTTAGATGTTGCCAGGATGTAAAACTCCAACAACCAACCAACTAACCAATCCAGCAGGGAGGCATCTCATGTGATTAGGTGCAGTGGGGCCTACACCCAGAAAGGTGTGACCTGAGCAATGGTTTGAATACAAGGCACGTCGGTTCGGCTCTTATCTGTGATGGAAGGGCATTCCACATTCTGCTTCCTATAGTTATTGGGGCCCCGGCCCTTATCAATTTATCAATTCATTTATTTATATGTATATTAAATAGTGTTCGTGTAATGCATCCCGTGAGGAGGGTAACCAGGTAACATCTGTATCCATGCAAGCAGCCTGTCCATGTCACAACAAATGTGTTAATTTGACAAGTAAGTGCTATCTCCTCCGAATGTAAGAGGCTACTGAGCAGCATTCGAAATAAGGCATGTCCGCTTGTCCGAGCCAAGTGAGATCAGGCACGGACAAGGGGAATATGGCTTGAGCTTTTCCTTTGGACGATTCAAAATGTTGGGCTGAAAGAGATGTATTTCACGATTTTGTTTGTCTTGGTGCTCTCATGGGAGATGCTGCACGACCATAAGGCGCTCAATACTGCCTGAACCTGAACCTTGTAGACGGTCAGTGACTCAGTGTGAAGTAATTTACCATGCCAATGTGAAGTCATTGGCGCATAATTTCCGAATTGTGGTTGATTCGGTCAGGGGAGCCGGGTACCCACCATGCCCCCAACGGGATGGACGAACAATAGCAACCAAAACCTTCCCCCGCATCTAGCCATTCGGTTTCATTCCTACATGGTTATAACATTTCACCACACCCACCCACCCTCTATTTAAAGACTACTCCGTAGGGGTCGGCTCCGGCGGCCTCAGAGCTTCCGGCGATCGGGGAGGCCCCCCTCGACATCGACGCCGTGGACTGATTCCCTGCGTTGCAGTACCTTGATACCGTAATAAATATGTTCTTTCCTCCCACATCAGTCTCAGGCTTCCCTCACTCGAATCCAAAGGTAATTCACATTATGTATGACATTTGTTTTGTTATATTTGTGTGTCTTTTCCCCATAACCATGGAAGTTACCTGAGATGATAAAGGTAAGTACTGCGGAAAAGTGAAAATTCAGGCGGACAAGTAAAATCCACACCAGACTTGTCCTATGCTATGGACAAGTGAAATATCTTGCTTATTTCTGTCACTGCCGAGATACCCATCTTTCAAACTGTGTGTATATGATACCATCTTTGACCTAAATGAGCTCAAATTCATCAATTAAATTAATTATTAATTGGCCAGACCTCTTGCTTGGATGCAACTACTGTCCTCAACAGGGATGCTTCAATAAAGGCGTCATCCTTAATGATCCAATACCTTGTTTGTAACGGCGTAGTTAGGCACTGCGGAGGTCTCGTTGATCTGGATGTTGTCCTCCGTGACCCAGTTGACCTTTGCGTATGGGTGTGCAGGAACCAAACATGTTACAGCCACATCTGTAGCTCCCTCTAAAGCGTAAAACTTAGATGGACTACAAGGAATGTTCTGTGGTTTGGCTGAAAGAAATGCAGTGAACAATTTAAAAAAAACAATGAACATATAAATGTATCAGATTTACTTTGTAATGTAATGTCAAGAAAGTAGTGGGGGTGGTTTGTGTGACTGGCATCTCCTGCTTTTCCTGTTTATGGGGCCTACACAGATACTTGGAGGAGAGTGTTGAGGCTGTGAAAGTACAACGTCTGAACACTTTGACTTCTGGATACTGAATGGTTTATTCCCGTCCAGGGCTCACTGAACCACCGGCTAAACTTTCCATGATGTCATCTCATTTACATACTCCTTTGTTTCACTCACTGTCTAGAACATCCTGCATCTCATTAACATATATTACCCACGTGTCTGGACGTCTATTACGCATATATCACAGAGGCTGGTACTCCAGCTGCTGTTTTGAAAATGGCTGGGTGAGAGTGGAGAGAAGGGAGAGTAAAACTTAGGTATTTCAATTTTTTAGAGTAGCAAATACAGGAAATATATTTGCTGTAATGTAAAATATGTGTTAGTACAATTTTGTTGCATAATTTACTCAGAAAGACATATAGGGGGGAAAGAGGGTTTCTTTGTTGAATGTAAAAGGTAGTGAACCAAAATGGAATCGAACACCCAACTCAAGATTACAAGTTACACACCCTAACCTCAGCAATAGGAAACAATACACAAAACTAAGTGACACCAACTCGACCACTCGAGAAATAAAAACAGGAGTTCCACAGGGCTCCACTCTGGGACCCCTACTGTTTCTAATATTTATAAATGACCTACCTCTAGTTTCCAACAAAGCATCTTTCACATTGTGGTGTTCTCTGTGGCGGAGTGGTTAGAGTGGCTGACTTTTTTCTAGGTCGAACTCCTAATCTGAAGGTCGGTGGTTCAATTCCCCGTGCCCCCATCTCTGCCAATTTGGATTTCCACCGCTGTGTATAACATACAGCGTCATCAAAGGCCAGTTGCTCTCATACCATGTCTATGTGGTGTGGGAGGTTAAAAATCCCTTGGGTCGGTAAAAGTGTAGGCTCGGGCTTTCTATCGACAAACTGTCTAATGGTGAAAACAAGCCTATTCAGGCTTATCCATGATAGGCAGTATAAATCTTCAACAACAACAACAACATTATTTGCCGATGATGCAGCACTAGCGATACATAACAATGACCTTGCGATAGCCGCAACCGAGGCTGGAATGGCACTGGATGGAGTGAACACATGGTGCCATGAGAATAAACTAACACTAAATGGCACTAAAACTGAGTACATGATCTATGGAACCAAAGCCAGGAAGGTGAGGACCAATACAACTGCAGATGGGTGGCTTAGTGCTCCGTGAAGTGAACTCCTATAAGTACCTAGGCACAACTCTCGATGCGACTCTAAGTGGTACCCGACAGCTGGCAAGACTTAACCAAACACTGGCACTAAAAATGAACACATTCAGAAAAATAAGGACATATGTAAGTGAGAATACTGCGCTGCAGCTGTATAAGTCAACAATATTACCAATTATAGACTACAATGATATCATCTATGGATTACTAACGAAGCAGCAAGAGACCAAATTACAAAGAACGCAAAACAGTGCCCTCAGAACAGTATTCCAAGGCAAGATACTAAGTGTGGTTGAAATGCATAGCAGAGCAGGGCTGGACACTATGGATGTACGTAGGAACCTACACCTAATGACGTTGATGTATAAACGTGCAAGTGATGACAAATACATAGATCGCACAACCAGGGTAACGAGAAGGGGGACATCGACTCTGCTCTGGGTGCCCAACCCTAATACAAATAAGTTAATCAGAGCCCCGATTTACAAAGGAAATGTCATGTGGAATGAGCTCCCAACCAAAACCAGAGAAGCGGGTTCGATCCTTGCCTTTAAAAATGCATACAGAGCTCACCTGGTTATTCAGGCCCAAAACCTGGCACTGCAAATATATAATACGACCTGCTGAACGACCCATTGACTTCGCACTCTCTCATGCCTGCTCTCTCCCTGCGTGTCTGCCCCCCCTGCCCATGGACCCCTCCTCCCCATCCACATTTGACAAACAACTATTATATCTCAATGACATAATAACATTCAAGACACACTACCACCACTGAATAACTACATCTTCAACCAGCATTGCACGCAATATAAACCACTATACATGCACAATATGGCACTATTAAAAGACTAACCATTAATAAAACCAAATCTAACTGATATACAAATATATGCATATGATTTAACCACTAGTGTACATTACTGCACACTCTATCTTGATGCGTATACCTTGCACTATGTTGAGTACCTATGCTGTACACTATGCAGCATAGGCTGCTCCCCCACTTTCTTTTATGTTCAGAATGGGTTGTGCTGCACACAATGCAACACATTCCATTTCCACTATGTATAGATGAAATGCGACCACTCCAACGGCTGGAAGACCAGTGCCCCGGCGCTGACAAAATATGTATTCAGATGAATAAAAAACAAACCAAAAAAACCAAAAAAAAAACCAATAGACTACAGATCCCACATATAATTTCTTGTCTCGGTTCAGGCTAATTGTAGTGGTGTGTCTAAAGAAATTAAATAACTAACTTTTACTCTTCCTTCTCTTCACTCACCCAGCCATTTTCAAAACAGCAGCATTTGTCTGGCCTCAGCACTCCCCCCCCCCCCCCCCCCCCCCACATCTCTGGTCATGTAAACAGGAAAAGTAAGCAAACTTGTGCTTGGGGAGTGCTGACCTCAATACTCTCCCTGACCCAGTTCAGGTCAGTGACTCTACCACTCTCCCCCACATATCTAGTTATATAAACATTTAAACTAAGCAAAGTTGTGCATGAAGAGCATTTGTCAGAATACGGTT